>ML663567.1:2572914-2642419 GCA_007570785.1 Antilocapra americana
GCTGCACCAGTCCCGAGCATCAATCCTGGGCTGGCGATTGATTAGACACATGACAATTAACATGCTTCAATGCCCTTCTCCCATATCATCCCACCCTTACCCTCATCCACAAAGTCCACGAGTCTATTCTATACATCTGCGTTCCTTTTGTTGTCTCCCATGTTGGGTTCTCGTTACCGTCTTTCTAAATTCCATATATATGCGTTAATACACTGTATTGTTGTTTTTGCTTCTGGCTTACTTCACTCTGGATAATGGGCTCCAGTTTCGTCCATCTGAGTAGAATTGCTTCAAATGAATTTTTTTTAATGCTGAGTAATATTCCATTGTGTATATGTACCACAGCTTTCTTATCCATTCGTCAGTTGATGGGCATCTAGGTTGCTTCCATGTCCTGGCTATTGTAAACAATGCAGCGATGAACATTGGGGTGCACGTGGCTCTTTCAATTCTGGTTTCCTCGGTGTATATGCCCAGCAGTGGGATTGCCGGGTCATATGGCAGGTCTATTTGCAGCTTTTTAAGGAACCTCCACACTGTTTTCCATAGTGGCTGTACTAGTTTGCATTCCCACCAACAGTGTAAGAGGGTTCCCTTTTCTCCACATCCTCTCCAGCATTTATTGCTTGTAGACTTTTGGATGGCAGCCATTCTGACTGGTGTAAAGTGGTACCTCATTGTGGTTTTGATTTGCATTTCTCTGATAATGAGTGATGTTGAGCATCTTTTCATGTGTTTGTTAGCCATTTTTATATCTTCTTTGGAGAAATGTCTGTTAAGTTCTTTGGCCCACTTTTTAATTGGGTTGTTTATTTTTCTAGAATGGAGCTGCAGGAGTTGTTTGTAAATTTTTGAGATTAATTGTTTGTCTGTTGCTTCATTGGCTATTATTTTCTCCCATTCTGAAGGCTGTCTTTTCACCTTGCTTATAGTTTCCTTTGTTGTGCAAAAGCTTTTAATTTTAATTAGGTCCCATTTGTTTATTCCTATTTTTATTTCCAATATTCTGGGAGGTGGGTCATGGAGTATCCCGCTTTGGATTATAGCAGAGAGTGTTTTGCCTATGTTATCCTCTAGGAGTTTTATAGTTTCTGGTCTTATGCTTAGATCTTTAATCCATTTTGAGTTTATCTTTGTGTATGGTGTTAGAAAGTGATCTAGTTTCATTCTTTTACAAGTGGCTGTCCAGTTTTCCCAGCACCACTTGTTAAAGAGGTTGTCTTTTCTCCATTGTATATTCTTGCCTCCTTTGTCAAAGATAAGGTGTCCATAGATGCGTGGATTTATCTCTGGGCTTTCTATTCTGTTCCATTGATCTATATTTCTGTCTTTGTGCCAGTACCATACTGTCTTAATGACTGTGGATTTGTAGTATATGTTAAATATTTTTAATATCTCCCCTAATTGTAGGCAAATGAAATCCAATTGAATTCTGTATATTTCCTAAGCTTTTTTCTCTGGTTACGGTTCAGATCATACTAATGAGAAAATACATGACGATTTATGTAACTAGTCTCTCTTGAAGCACATTTAGGTTGTTTCTAGTTTTTTATTATCACAACACTACACTGCAGTCCTTGCCTTGCATCTTTGTACACATGTTCAGGTTCCTAAACTATTTGTTTAGTCTAAGAATTTGTGCATATAAAATTTTATGGATGTTGCCAGAGTGCCTTCTTAAAAGATGTTTAACCAGTATATACTTCAGCCAACAGTATATGAGACAGCTAACATTTCTTTAGCTTGTCAAAGAAGATTTTTAAAAAGATTTAAAAGTTATTTGAGTGAAACCAATGTTTCTTCTTTAGTTATGATGTTGTAAAAAAGGAAGAGAAAAAATTATATTAGTTTAGTTTGAGTGGCTTTTAATGCAACTATACCAAAATGAGATCATTGCTCTCTTTTCTAATTAATAATATTTTGATACTATATTAAAATTTGCTGTGGATTAACATTAGATTTTCAGAATCTGCCTTTTTGATATATGGGAGAACACTTGTCAGTTCCCTGTGCCATGATTACTCAAAGATGCTAACCATAAGTTTGTGATAATATATTTTTTATTATATTTTTCAGTGTTCTGCAGTTTAGTGGTTCTCAACCCAGAGTACTTTTGCTTCCCAGGAGATATTTGACAAGGTCTAGAGCTATTTGTGATTGCTACAACTAGGAGGCTGATGATAGTGTCATCTAGTGGATAGAGGCCAAAGATGCTGCTAAATATCCTACAACTCAGGACAGCCCTCCCCCTCTCACGCCCCACACTCCTCCCAACCGCCCCTCCCTGACTCCACAACAAATTATCCAGCCTAAAATGTCAATAGTGCTGAGAATGAGAATGCCTGCTATTATAAAATACACCTGGAAATGGACATTTACTTATACAAACATTCTCCCACTGTCTTTTCTGTCTGGTTTATCAATTTCTTAAGATTGTTGATGCAGTCTTTTTTTTTTTTTTTTAAAAGTAACGAAATTTTGGCTATGCTGGGTCTTCACCGCTCTGCAAGGGCTTTCTCTAGTTGCGGTGAACTGGGGCTGCTCCCTAGTTGCGATGTGCGTGCTCTAGGGCGTGGGGCTTCAATAGTTGTGCGGCTTAGTTGCCCCACAACATTAGTGGAATCTTCCCAGACCAGGGATCAAACAGGCATCTCCTGAATTGGCAGGCAGATTCTTAACCACTGGACCACCAGGGAAGACCTTGTTCCTTGGTACATAATGTGAAAGCAAACTTCCTCTCTGTAACTTGTTAACGTGGAATCTGTCTGGGAATAGAGGAGCTAGGTTGTACTTTTCTTGTCCCTCCACCCTCAAATACAACCTAAAAGTTTTGTGTGTTTTTCACAAGTCTTTGCTCTTTGTAGTAGTCCATTCTTCTAATAGGCCAATATCACTTTTTCCTTCTTTTGTATGTCCTTGAAAAATCTCAGCCTTTAGAAAGCTCCTTATATAGCACATTGAGTTATATCTACATACATTCGCTCCCATTTTTTCCCTCATTTATGATTGTAGTGGTGAGTTTTATTTTTTGACCTGTCTTTCATTTTAGAATCTCTGGCCCTGGGAAATCCTTATATTTTCTCTGAACTGCTAAGCAATCTAAGATACTTGTCTTACTTTGTTTTCTATTTTCTTCCTTGGCCGTAATGAACTCTAAGGTGATATGTTCAATTTTTCCCAAGGTTCCTGTCACTTTCGCTTCACTAACACATTCCTCTTTGTTGGTTAGGATTAAGCCCAGGGTAGCCCTTCGTTTCTTCTGCTCTTTGAATGATGGAGTTGCTGATAGAAAGGCCGATGATAAAGGAACAAATTTTAATTACTTTATTGTCTCTTTGGGTTTACTGAATTCTTTTACTTTAGTTTTTAACCAAGTCTCTTTTTTATCCTGACCTTTCACTTCAGTCAACTTTCTTTTCATTTTACTTAGAATTTCCATCACTTCTTACCTAGAATTTTTAACTTTCAGTATTTCACTGAGAGAACAAGAGTTGATGTATTGTAAATTCTCTTTTGTCTTGAGGATAGTTTCCCCTGTCTCCCTCTTGTATTGTTATAAAGTCTTTTAATTTTGGATTTTTTTCTGTTTACTTATTTTTGTAAAGACAAGAGATTTATTCAGTCCTGATGTTTATCGTAAGTGAGATATATATATTTCTATATCCCTTTTGAGCTCTGTCATTACCAATTTTGAAACTACATTATTTCTCTCTCAAATCTTAAAGTGCGGGGCAAGTATCTTGTTAAATTCCTGGACTATAGGAACTACATATTCATCTGGGGCAACTATTCTTCTATTCCTATTGTTTGGTCCTCTATTGGAGGTGAATTTTTTTTTAGATAATTTGGAGCAATTCAGATTCCCTTTTGTAACAGAGATGCATAAAACCTAATCTCTAGCATAGCTTCTGCCAGTGGTTTTTTTTTTTGTGTGTGTCTGCTCCTACTGTTGGGGCTGTAATATCCCAGGGCACAATATTGTCATTCTTCTCTTGTCCTCATTTATCCTGTGTTGCATTTTTGGTAACTAAAAATCTTCCAGCTGAGTGTAGTTAGAAATATATTGCTGGAAGGCGGCCAGGAAACATCTCTGGCTATTTAAAAAGCAGTTCCTGAGCAGTAGCAGAGTGAAAGCTGGCTTTTTGTTTGGCTCTCTCAGCTTCAAATCTCTGATAGAAAGTCAAGATACATGGCTTTGAGGTCTGGCCCTGTGGCTGCTTTAAATTTAAGCACAGGGGAGTTCTAGGTCTCCTCCCTCCTAATTTGTTCCATTCATGAAGTAGATAAGGTAGAGTGGCCAGATTCAGCAAATGAAAAAAAAGGCACACAGGTTTGAATTTTAGGAAAACAACCAATAATCTTTTCAGTACGTTTCAAACCCTGCATAGGACATATGCCAGAAAATTATTCATTGTTCATCAGAAATTCAAACTTAGCTGGGCATTCTATATTTTATCTGGCAACTAGAAGGTCAGAGAAATTCCCCCCCAGTTTGAAACAATTAATGAGGTCTTTTGTGCCTCAGGTAGTGGTGTTAACAGGGTCTTTTCTGGTTTTGTAAAGGTCGCCCTTCCCAGTCTTCCTCCACCCACAGGGCTGGAGGAAGTTTGTAAAGAGTCTGGGAGCCTTTAGAGAGGAACAGAGCCAAGACCTGGACTCCTTCCCTGTAGTTACTATTGGAAAGTATTTTGTGCATTGAACTGGTCATGATTAAAAAAGGACTGAGTAAGAAAGAACATCAAAGATCTTAGACTAGGACTCCTGTTGTGGTCTGCATTGCCCAATGGGAGATGCTGTTTGGGCACTTGTGTGACTGGAAGCAGAAGGCCCTCCTGATCCAGCCACTTGGTGCTTGGTGAACCGAAAGTTCTAGGCGTGGCTGCCATGCTCTACTTCTAAGGGAGCAGGCTGCTTCTCTCTTTAAGAATCACTGTGGCCACTGTATTTGCAGCAGCAAAGGCAAGAGCACAGCAGGCGGAAAGGTCACATGGAACTGCAGGGGCTCTGTTTTCATCAGTAAACTGTGTGCCAGGAGCAGAACACCAGCAGCCCTCAACAGGGCCCTCTTGTATCTAAAAAAATTCTCTGCTTTTCTCTTTCTGAGATATGTGGATCGAGAGGCTCCCAGAGTTCTTGAACAGTTTAAGGAACAAGAGAGATACTGGATTCCCTGCACAGTGTGGCAGTTGGAAAGTATTTTTACTTTGAAAATTAATAGGTAGGACCTCTTTTTCACCCCAAACTACCGAAGTAGTTGCTACTATTAGCACATATATACATATATTTTATATATTTGACATCATAACATATATTGTTTTATAAATAGCGAAGTTCTATAAAAGTTTTTTTTCTTTTTCTAAGATGTCATGACCTGAGAAGGCTATATGTATTTTCCTGCGGTCTTGTGCTTAGCAGTTTTAAAGATATGGCTTAGATCAATAAACATATGTTAATGAAAATATATAAAGTTTTGTGATTCCTTATCATTCTTGCATATTTTTCATCTTTGTCAGACTGTATCCATTAATATTTTTAAAAGACTGAGCTAAAAATTTTACCTGCAATAGTCATCCTTGGTAATTATTTTTAACTTTAATTACTTGTTTTACTTTGGTGCCTTAGTTTATATCATATAATCTTATATTTATGCACATACTAATCTAAAATAATATATTGATTGTTGATCCTCTTAATTGCATTCTTCTAGCGAGAAATAATAGGAGCATGTTTATAATGATATTAGGGTAGGAAATAATTTCTTAAGTAGGACCCCCAAAACATAAGCAATAAAAAAAGCAATAAAGTAAAAGTAATAAAGTAAAATATTTAGTTACATTAATGTGTATAAATGTATACATATATAAAACTTTCTTTGTGAAAAAATCACATAAAAGAAGATAAATGAAAGATATCAACTGAAAGGATATATTAATATATACAAATCGGCCTATAAAATGGATGGCATTGTTGTTCCTATTTTCCTTCCCATGTATCCATGTCCCTTGCCCTGTGATATTGCAGTTCTTCCCGCTAGAGACAGAGTATATTTCCCTGTACTTGAAAACTTGGTTAGTATTAGACTTGACTTTGTGATTTGCTTTGCCCATTGAAATGTGGGCAGAAGAGGCAGAGTCCTCATTTGAAGCTTATATTTTAAGACGCACTGTGTTTCCAACTGTTCTAATATTTTTGTTGTTGCCATGGGAAAAACATAGTTTTGGTAGCCTCCTTGTCCAAGGAGGATGAGAAACATGTGGAGTAGATCTGGAGGACAGCTTGGAGTAAGCCAGAGAGGCCCATCCTGGCCAACTCCCAGCCAACCTGAAAATGTACAAGACATAATGTTGTTTTATGCCACTAAATTTCAGGATAGTTTCTCATGTAGAATTATTGTGAAAATAGCTGACTTATAGACATATCAACTGAAATTATCTGAATAACTCCTAAAAAATTAATGAGGAAAATAATAATCTTAATAGGGAAATGGGTCCAGGATAAGTGAAAAAGTAATTCACAGATGAGAAAATTGAAATGACCAGTAGATAGGTGAAAAGATGTTTAGCTTGTTTCACTGGTTATCAGGTAAATATAGATTCAATCAATGATGAGACAGTTTATCATACATATTAGATTGGCAAACATTAATGTCTGGCAATAGCCTAGTATCTGTAAGGATATGAAAAAAGCAGGACTTTTATATATATAGATGGTGGAATGCTTAAGAATACAAAGAGAGGGACTTCCCTGGTGGTCCAGTTGTTTAGACTACAGGCTCCCACTGCAGGGGACATGGGTTCAATACCTGGTTGGGAAACTAAGATCCTTCATGCATATAGCATGGCCAAAAGAAAAAAAAAACACAAAGAAAGGGTCTTTGCTATTTTGCTATATTGCTGTATTAAGTAGGGAGAGGATATTTTCAAGGAATATAATTGACAAAGGATTATATATAGAATTTATAGAGAAGTTTTAGAAATTATTAAGAAAAAATAGGCAACCTAGGAGAAAAATTGGTAAAAAAAAATATAGGTAAGCAGTTCACAAAAAGGAGTGTTGAATGGCTAGCTAATCAACCTAAAACAGATCACCAATTACATTAGTAATCAGAAATAAAAATTAAAATGACAATGAGATCAACTCTGCACCTCTCATGGTAGCAGACATTGAAATTCATGCAGTCTCTTGTTCTGGTAGGGAGGTGGGGGACACATGTGAATCCATGTGGTCTGCTGCTAATATTATTTTGGACACCAATTTGGTAATATTTGTTGAAAATGACTACTCACATGCATTTTGACCCAGAAATTCTACTTCTGAATTGTATTACTTGCTAGTGCTGCCATAACAAATTACAACACGATGGGTAGCTTATGAGAAATTTATTTTCTCATAATTTGAAGACTAGTAGTCTAAGATCAAGGTGTCAGTAGACGTGTGTGTGTGTATTTTCCTAAGGCTTCTCTCCTTGACTTGCAAACGGCCGTGTGTTTTCGCTTATGCCTTTATGGTCATTCCTCTGTGGTTATCTGTGTCCGCACCGCTCTTCTTCAAAGGATACCACTTGTATCGAATTGGGCTTCCCTGGTTGTTCAGATGGTAAAGAATCTGCCTGTAATCCAGAAGACCCGGGTTCAGTCTCTGGGTTGGGAAGATTCCCTGGAGAAGGGAATGGCTACCCACTCCAGTATTTTAGCCTGGAGAATTCCATGGACAGAGGAGCTAGCAGATTACACTCCATGGAGCTGCAAAGACTCAGACACGACTGAGTGACTAAATTTTTATATTGAATTAAGTCCCATCATAATGGCCTCATTTTAACTTAATCACATCACTAAAGACCCTGTTTCCTATAAAGCCATATTCTGAGGTACAGGGGATTGGGATATAAACATGAATTTAGGTGAGGACACAATTCAACCCATAGCAGAACACAAATATATGAAATATATATATGTATATATATAAATCATGTAGAGGGACTCTGGCAGAAGTACACAAAGAGACTTGTACGAGAATGTTTATTATAGTATAACATTGTTTCCTATAGTAAACAGTTGGAAACTACCTAAACATATTTGAATAGGCATATGGTCAGATAAAATATATTACAAATGCATCTGATGCAAAATAAAATGCAAAATAGAATACTACTGTAAAATAAAAGAACAAACTAAATCAATTATATTAATTGAGAACTTATCTTTTTTTCAAATAATAAGAAATCTATAGATGAGAAGTTAAAACTGATAACATCAATGATGCAAGCTCTTTCTGTAGTTTTGCTCTGTCATTTTTCCTCCTCAGGTTTGCAGTAAGACTGCTTGGTGTCTAGGCTTTATACCACAGATAACAGAAGGAAGGGTGAAGGGCCATGGCAATGTTGCTTTGCCTTTTTATAGGTAGCACAAAAGCTGACGTCTCATGCTGTCAGCTCATTCCATCATATGCCATTCTGAGTTGCAAAGAATGCTGGGAAATCTAGTCTGTTTTGATTCATAGCAGTGAAAGGCAAGGGGGAGATGAGACTATGTGATGAATGAGCTAAGCTGCAATTATAGTTTGACATCCGTAGGCTGTGAAAATGTCATGTTAGGAGGAGAAATTGAGAGAGAGAAAGATTGAGAAGTAGAAAGAGATGGGAATTACAATACTATTTGTGTAAATTAAAAAATCCACACACATATAAGGTGATATATCATTGTAAAGATATGTATCATTGTAAAGATAAATATCATATGTAAAAAAAAGCCACAGAAAGTTGATTGGAAAACTGCCAACACTAACTACTACAGATTGGATGCCTATCAGAAGGAGGGGGTGGAATGGAACTGAGACTGAAAACATAGAATATAATAGCAACAATAACAACAACAACAACAACAATAAAAACAACCCCAGGCTTTTCACAACATTTCCATGAGTTGAACTTTAACAGAGTTTAACCCATGTTAACTTTAACCCATGATTGATTGAATCAGTCTAATTCTTTGTATTCAAGACTTGGGAAGAATAAAGCTGGGATGAGTCAGGTCAGATGTGTAGGTTATTCAGATTATTGGGGAGGGTTATTGTACGTTCATGCTAAGTTGGTTCATTCATGTCAGACTCTTTGAGACTCTATGGACTTTAGCCCACCAGGCTCCTATGTCCATGAAATCTTCCATGTAATCTCCAGGCAAGAATACTGGAGTGGGTTGCCATGCCCTCCTCCAGGGGATCTACCTGACCCAGGAATCAGATCCATGTCTCTTACATATACTGTGCAGGGTTATTTAGAACCAAAAAAAATGTGACTCACTATGTTAATGACCGAGTTTAATTATTTTTCTTTACTTTGTGTAAGCACAAAGGTCCGTCTAGTCAAGGCTATGGTTTTTCCAGTGGTCATGTATGGATGTGATAGTTTGATTATAAAGAAAGCTGAGCACCGAAAAATTGATGCTTTTGAACTGTGCTGTTGGAGAAGACTCTTGAGAGTCCCTTGGACTGCAAGGAGATCCAACAAGTCCATCCTAAAGGAAATCAGTCCTGAATATTCATTGGTAGGACTGATGCTGAAGCTGAAACTCCAATACTTTGGCCACCTGATATGAAGAGCTGACTCCTTTGAAAAGACCCTGATGCTGGGAAAGATTGAAGGCAGGAGGAGAAGGGGACAACAGAGGATGAGATGGTTGGATGGCATCACCGACTCAATGGACATGGGTTGGGGAAACTCTGGGAGTTGGTGATGGACAGGGAGGCCTGGTATGCCCGGTTCTTGGGGTTGTAAAGAGTCGACTGAGTGATTGAACTGAACTGAACTAAAGCACCATTCTTTTCACTACAGTTGAAGGACTGATAGAAATGGTGTTACAGTTTCAGTTTAGGGATGATAGCAGTTCTTTTTTAGACAATTTAGGGACATTGCAAGTTTTGAAAAATGAATTTTGTACATATCATATTTTTTCTTGTGTTCCATAATACAAAATTAGTAAGAGTTGACTTTTAGAGGGTCAGTGAGGGTATGAGTAAAATAAATATGGCTACTTGGTAGTGAAATCCATTATACTCTAGTTTTCTATTATTACCTTTGGAAACAGAGAGTGGGAGAAAGGATTTCCTTCTTTTCTCTCTAATATAGCCCTCAGTGACTGACTGGCTCCCTTCTCTGGGATGAAGCAAACTGGCACAATTCCATGTCTTATGTAGGAACAAGACACCAGAAGTTTATTTATTTTATTTTTTTAAAACTTACTGTTGCTCTTTTGCTTTTAGTTTTGTATTCTATCCTTAAAACATTCCATACTCAATCCTCTAAATAACATACATAATTAATTAATATGTGTTAGTGTGTCTTGATTTTATTAAGCATTTGTTACAACTTTGGAAGCAGCTTTTAAGCACTTCCATTTTAGGACCATGATTCCTTGTTACTTAATTATAAATTATTAACATGGGTGGGGTAGAAATGGTGAAATGGATTTAATTTGTAAATAAAAATGTGTGAATTTAATGACTCTTCCCCAGCTTTTAAGTCAGATTGGTAGTCTACTTATTGTCTCTCACAGTAGTTTTCTAAGATTCAATGGTATTTGGATTTAGAAAAGTAGAATTCTACAATGAGAAACTTATCTTCCACAAAATAACAATAATTCACTAATGAATTATTTAATACTGTGATTAGTACTTCATTGGATTCTATGAGTAGTTTAATAAGTAATTACCTTTTATAGCAACTTTATAGGTTTCTTCATCTCACATGAAGAAACCAGAGTAAATGGGAGTCAGTGTGAACAAGACCAAGCAGAGTAAAGCAGAGCTTGAATCTGAAGTTTGTCTTGCCTTTCTGCTTATGTTTTTCATTACTTCCCTTCTTTTCCTACCCTTCCTTAGTGGGTCCTTGATGCCTTATTTCTCTCTACTCAGCCATGAGAGAGCTCTTCTTGTCTCACAGTTTAAGGCATAACACAAATGCATAGTTATCATATCTTGATTTTTCTCCTGAGTTGCAGGATTCTGAATTTCCAGCTGCCTGCAGGAATACCCATTTCCACATGCTACTCATACCCCAAACTCATCATGCCTACTATAGTCAGAGTAGAGCTTGCTCTAGATTTGCTTACTGTTATGAATATTATGTTATGAGCCATATGTTATGAGTAATATGTTACTGCAATAGGGAGGTAATACATTGTTTTCAAGATAAACTATATAAAGAGTGTATAAAAATTAAAATAGAGCATAAACTATATGGAGGCATTTTTGCTAAAAGTAAAAAGGATTATTTTAAATAAGTAGTGTCTATTGACTAGTTATTCAGTCTCCCCTCTCTCAAAATATTATTGTTTAAAAAGGTTTTTTTTTTTTTTGCCACAAGTAGAATCTAACAACGACTTTACATGTAGGTGCTTAAGACACCTGGGAAAACCAGAAATCATTAAATGAGACATAGTTCAGGAGTGCCTGTGTCAGGGAATGAAACTCAGGGTTTGAAACTGAGAACAGAAAGAAAAAATAAGTTATCTGTATATTCTAAAATGTGTAGATGATAGGTGACAAGGATAAGCAAATTACTGGCAAAACGGACTTTTCATTTGCCTTCTGGGTGCTTTCTTCTAAGTTAATTTGAGAAATAATTGTAAGTGTTGATTTTGGATTATAGACAATATATCAGTTTAGAAAATTAAGATTACAAAATTTTATGAAAAAATCAATAACAGGATGTTATTATTTCCAAATGTAAAATATAATTTTTGCATGGCAACTGTTATAACTATATTAGGAAAGAAATAGCCATATTCAGATATCAAAAGTGATTTTATAGAGTGAAGAACCCCAAAGTTGCTTTCATTCTAAGGAATAGAATTCTCTTTTCAAGAAATTGCAATTTCCTATTTTGTATCACAATTGGAGAGTGATTATTTCTCTTCTGTTTGGAAAATTTAATTCTTTAGTATAAGGATATGTCACTAGTGGCAAGCCTGCGAGCCTAAGAAGAGAGATCATTATGAGCCTCTAGATCTGTCTTATTTTTGCCATCGTTAATAGTAGACTTGATGTTTGTGATAATAGTTTTAGAGAAGTGTGGAAAATTTGTATCTTTGGTTAAGATAAATTTGTGGTAGTTAATGATTTTAGCTGGGTCTGCATTCATGCTTGGTCATGTCTGACTCTTTGAGACCCCACGGACTGTATCTCGCCAGGCTCCTCTGTCTATGGAATTATCCTGGCAAGATAGGGAGGGGGTTGCCATTTCCTTCTCTAGGAGATCTTCCCAACCCAGGGATTGAACCACATCTCCTGTGTCTCCTGCATTGGGAGGTGGATTCTTTACCACTGAGCCACCTGGGAAGCTGGATTTTAATTGTATAGTAAAATCTTTATTTTTAGAATAAATCAGGCAAATCACTGTCCATGCTTTTCCAAACTGAGGGGGTATTAAATTGTGAAATAATTTCTAGCTTGTATGAGGATTTTGTTAACAGTCATAACATTGCATGCTGGTGAGAAATAATGCAGTGATAACAGGGAGTGTATCTTATAAAATTATTTTATAGCTCCTATTATAAAATGGACAGCATTAAACAGGGCAATTAGAAAATACCAAATGGTTTACAAATATTATAGGTAATTTTGAAGAAAAATTATTTTGCTTTATAGTGCAGTTTATTTTTATATTTTGGAAATTGTTTTCAAATTTTCTAATGGAGCTTGGAAACTTTACATAGAGTTTTTGTTTGCTTTTTTGTCCCAGAAAATCTAGAGTTGTAGAAAGTCATCCTGATGATTGAACCCAATGATTCTGATGCATCTGATTGGATTGATACAGGAGAAAATAATGTAACAAAATAATTTGTTGCAGATAAGTATTAAACTCTAATATGGGCAAATACAATGGAATATTGCAAAGCACAATATTATTAATAGACAAAGCTGAGATGGTGCGCTTCAGCTCTTAGTTCAGGTATTAAAACAAACGTCACTGGACTCAATACTGTGGCCTTTCAGGATCAGATGATACCCTCTGCTGGCTAAATGTGGGATTGCGTTTAAAAAGGAATGGCTTTTTTTGTTGTATTAAAAACAGGGGTGATTGTTATATAAAAGGATTGAGCAATGCAGAGTATTGTAAGATAATATAGGAAAAATTATAAAGGTGAATAATGAAGTCATTGTATCACTTAAATAAATATTTTTCCAAATGAAACTAATATGGAAATACCCATAATTGAAATTTCCTAACCTGATGATCTATTTTTTAACCATGGAAGTAGGTCACAGGAAAGAAACACAGCAGAGGCAAAATACATAGATCTCCTTACCTCCATCTTCAATAACAATTTTGAATAATCCAAGCTATTTAAATTACTTTTCTTACTTACTGTTGTAACAGTGACTGGCAAATATCTCAAGGTGAGAAAAGAACTGCTTTTCTCAGGACTTCCCTGGTGGCCCAATAGCTAAGATTCCATGCTTCCATTGCAGGGGGCATGGGTTCCATCTCTGGTCTGGGAACTAAGATTCCTCACGGTGCCACCAAAAAAAAAAATACTATCGTGAGAACTGCTTTTCTCTGGGTACCGTGACCTAATTTCTGTTAAAAATAATTGAAATATTCTTAAGTAATTTGGAAGTTTGATAACTACATGGAAGTATCATATAGCATGTTTGTTTTAAATTTTTTTCTATATTTTATTTTTTTAACTTTTAATTTTATATTGGAGTACAGTTGATTAACAATGTGATAGTTTCAGGTGTACAATAAAGTGATTCAGTTATACATATACATATATCTATTCTTTTTCAAATTCTTTTCCCATTTAGGTTGTTACATAATACTGAACAAAATTCCCTGGCTATTGTGTAGGTCTTTTTGGTCATCCATTTTAAATATATTTTAAATTCTAAGAGTCACTTTGAAATTCACAGTGTTTGGGGCACATGATGACATGAAAAGTTATATTTAAAAGCTTGTATTGCACAATATGTCATTATTTATTGCAAACTTGAAAAATATAATTTCAATCTGATTCTACTGTTTAATATTGCCTTTCACTGGTATGTTGCTTTAAGAGCACCCATCCCCCTTTCCTGTTTGAGCCACTGTGTCCTGTCAGTCATCCTGAAATACACTAGGGTACTTGTCAGGCTGTTTGCTTACAAATGCATCATACGCCAAATTGTGAGCCATGATAGTGGCACTGAATTTCTAAACACAAGAAATTGCTTAGACAGTTGGTTTAGTATCTGTGTATGGGCAATACTCTGTCCTGCAGTAGGTGAGTGAAGTGTCAAACTTTTTAAAATCAAACTTTGCTATAAGGCAAATCCTAATGATAGGTTATATGTTACTTGGTTAGATAACTTTGGGGGAAATTAAAGGATATTATTTCTAGAAAATGGGATGAATAGAAACTACTGTATTGTGTATAAATTACTTTTATAACTAATTTCCTTTTAATAGCACTAAAAACTCTAAACTACTTTATGAAAACTCCAGTTTTATAAATATCTATTTTTCCAAGTAGATTAGCAGTCATTTCTGTTTTAAATAGAAATGTGATTCTCTTACATACTTTTTCTTTCACATCAATTGAGGCAGACTCAGTTGAGCAGAGGCTCAGTTCTGTTATTTGAAGTATTTATTAATGGCTTTAAAAATAGCGCTAAAACAAATTCTCATGTACCAATACCCAAGCTATAGTAGTCTTATATCAAAGCATTAAAAAATTCCTATTAGCTGAGCTATTGCTGTTAGAGTAACTGTATACAAGACACTGGAAGCTTTACATTCTTTAGACGTAAAAGTTATGCAGCAAGCAGGCTCTTTGTGCAAACAATTTAATTTCTATCTGAAGCTCTAAACCTAAGTTGTACATGATTACTTTTCCAGTATTTTCTGTATGTAGCCTTAATATTTTGAAAAGAGAATTAATAAAAGTAAAAATATAGGAACTTGTGGATTTTGATACTTGTGTGTTTAATATGGTAGAGAATAGTTAAGAGGCTGCAAGGAATTGAAGTTTTAAGGCTTTATCTAGGGTAAACAAGGAGAGATTGCTTTTACTGATACATAGAATGATTATTTATTCCTTACCTTGTTCTAGAAAGGATTCAAGGTGACTTACAAGGCTATGTGAAATTCAAGAAAGGAGAAATTAAAAGTGGGGTGAAAGTAGAAAAATAAGCATGAGATATAAAACAGAGCCAGGAATAAGGCTGAGCTGCCACAGTTCTTGATTATGGTTTTATGGCACTGGTGTATGGTGGATTGATGGGAGAGAAAATATAGGCTTATATACCGAAGTCTTATGGGAGACTTTCATGCAAACTAGCTGTCTTCCTTACCAAGGGTGTTAGTGCAGAGTGGGGAAAGTATGTTAGATGGAGAATGTTAAATATGCTTTAAATATCACTTGTGTTTTGGTGGGGAAAAAAGTAGAGGACTGCTGCCCTTTTAGCCCACACACTGATTTATGTAGGCATAAGTGTGGCTGAAAGTTTTCTAGGAGCAGAAAAGAATTTGGTCTGTTAACTTAATTCAGAAGATTAAAGAGGCTTAGCTGTTTGGAAACAACAAGAAGTTGTTTAAATAAGGTCATGTATCTACATATTAGAACAGACTCATTCAAGCTAATGTTAAAATAAAACGTATTTGGCAATTTTGTATGAATCTAGTCCTGGTATTTAAAATTTTTTTTCTGAATAGGTTTTTATAAATGAGATTAGTTACTTTCCTTCCTTTCACTCAATTTGGTTATATATTTAACTTGAATTTCAGCTTCTGTTAGCTCAAAATTAACTAGATCCATTTAACTTGGAAAAAAGTTGTTGGGTAGGAGGAAGAAATTCAGAGGTAGGACTTTCTACTGTGCTTTGATCTTCAAATACTCAAAAACCAACTACTGTGTTGAAGACTCTGGGCTCTGTGCTGCACGCCATGCTAAACCCAGCTTGTAAAAGTGAATAAGCCTAGAACTTCACTGCTTTCACCCAATAGTATTGAAAAACGACAAAAGTGTAGCAGTTAGCATTTTGCTAAGGATCTCTCAGTGATATTGACTTAACATGGTGAGTCAGGGACAATCATTTGGCTCCTTTTTTTTTTTATTCCATTGTTAAAAATAAATAAGAAATGATTGTCTTTTACAGAAAGCACTACAGAAACAAAATACTCAAAGCTATATTTTTTTGTACTTTTGTAAACACATATGCAGGTTGACTTAGAGTTCTTGGCAGAAAAATTATAAACCACACATGGAACATATCAACTGCGTGACATGACATTGTGGATAACTTGGACACACAGGTTTGAAACCTGGGAAGCAAATATTCTTGAGATACTAAGTAGGGCTTTGTTGTTGTTTAGTCGCTAAGTCGTGTTTGATTCTTTGCAACCCCATGGACAGTAGACCGCCACTCTCCTCTGTCCATGGAGATTCTCCAGGCAAGCATATTGGAGTGGGTTGCCATTTCTTTTTCCAGGGGATCTTGCTGATCCAGGGATCAAACCTGTGTCTCCTACAGTTCCTGCTTGGCAGATGAATTCTCTACCACTAGCTGCACCTGGGAAACCCAAAGCAGATTTGTGCTAAGTTGCTTCAGTCCTGTCCAACTCTTTGTGACCCCATGGACTGTGGCCCCCCAGGCTCCTCTGTCCGTGGGATTTTCCAGACAAGAATACTGGAGTGGGTTGCAGGTTTTGGCATCAAATAAACGGAGTGATTACCAGAGTGGTCAAGGATACTTAAGGAAAACAAATTAGCTTTGGAAAACATTAATTCAGATATCCTAGTGAGAAATCTGCTAACTGCTTATAGAGTCAATGGATATCAATAGAAATCTGTAATTATATAGTAACTGAAGTAATCTGGAAATATTTTCAGTGTCAGTGGGGTAAGAGATGAACAGAAAAGAGTTTTTAAAAGTTAGATTTATTAAGGAAAAATTTACATACATTAAATTCACTCTTTTTAAGTTTACATTTTGATGAGTTCTGACAGTTATACACAATCATATAATCACCACCATAATCAAATAGAACATTTCTATTTGAATCAATCCAAAATGTTACCTGTTTTATGCATGGGTGTTCAGTGATTTCAGCACCATTTGTTGAAAAGACTGTCTTTTTTCCATTGACTTACTGTGACATCTTTGTTGACAGTAAAGTGTCCATTTAATATTATGTCTAATACATGAGCCTGAGTTGTCTCACTTTTGGTAATATTAAGATTGATCAGTGTATTCACGCACTGTAAGCCTGATTCTCATAGTTCCCTGTTAATCAGTCACCTAATGATTTTAGCCTTCATACTGGTAATTCCTGTTAGTCTATTATTTTTTAAGGGTTTGTAAATGGCAACTTTATCATTCTATAATTCTTTTTTAAATGCTTACATTTTTGTTTTTTAAATTTTTTTTGTTTTTATTTTTAAAAATTTTGGCTATGTCGAGTCTTCATTGTGGCACATGGACTTTTTTCTCTAGTTGCTACGAATTGACTTCTCTTGTTGCAAAGCACGGACTTTAGAGTGTGTGTGTTCAGTAGTTGTGGTGTGTGGGCTTAGTTGCTCAGTGGTATATTGGATCTTAGTTCCGTGACCAGGGATCAAACCCTTGTCCCCTGCATTGGAAGGTGGACTCTTAACCACTAGATTGCCAGGGAAGTCCTCTATTTATTAGTTTTATCATTTGGGATCATTTACAAAGAAGAACTCTTCCCTTACTATTTCATTAGTCAGAAGTATAGTTCATACCAGGAAATAAGGAAAATACTTGACTATTTCCCATTATTTACCCATTTTCAGAAAAATAAGATGGTGTTCTAGCAACTTTGAGAGGTGACCAATGAGTTTTTGTTTTTGAATTTTTATATGTTGGATATGTTTCAGTGTATTGTAATTTTTATTCTTCCAGTGCTCAAATTTTCTGATTTTTGGCCACTGAGAACCCCTTTAAATTGTTTACTTAGCCTTTTTATTCTCTTTCCTGGTTGGTCAGTGATCCTGGATGTGCGTGAACACATACAAAAAGAAGGAGATAATTTTTAGGAAGGGAAACATATATAATGAGATCACATTGATGGCTCCCATTTAAAATAAAGTTAATTAAATTTTTTGATTTTACATTTACATCTTTTTTCTTTCTCTAGTTGATTTACAATATTGTATTAATTTCAGATGTACAACATAATGACTCAAAATTTTTTATGAATTATACTCCATTTGTAGTTATTATGAAATATTGGCTGTATTTCCTGTGCTGGAAAGTGTATGCTTATAGCCCATTCACAGGGTGGGAGCCCTCCCTTGTTAGCACTGGTAACCACTAGTTTGTTCTCTATATCTGTGACTCTGTTTCTTTTTTGTTTTAGTCACTAGTTTGTTTATTTTTTAGATTCCACATATAAATGATAACATACAGTATTTGTCTTTCTATGTATGACTTATTTCACTAAGCAGAGTACTCTCTAAGCCCATCCATGTTGTTGCAGTTAGCAAAATTTTATTTTTTTATGGCTAAATAATATTCTTTTGAATATATATAGCGCATCTTTATCCATTCATCTGTTGATGGACACCTAGGTTGCTTCTGTATCTTGGCAACTGTAAATAATTTTGCTAAACTTTGAAGTACATTCAGTGCAATCACTCAGTCATGTCCAACTCTTTGAGACCCCATGGACTGCCACACACCAGGCTTCCCTGTCCATCACCAATTCCTGGAGCTTGCTCAAACTCATGTCCACTGAGTTGGTGATGCCATCCAACCATCTCATCCTCTCTTGTCTCCTTCTCTTCCTGCCCTCCATCTTTCCCAGCATCACGGTCTTCTCCAATGAGTTGTATGGCATCATCGGCTCTGTGGACATGAGTTTGAGCAAGCTCCAGGAGTTGGTGATGGGCAGGGAAGCCTGGTGTGCTGTGGTCCATGGGATGGTAAAGAGTCAGACATGACTGAGCAGCTGAACTGAACTGAAAATGTTACTTTTATCCTTGTAGTGTTTCACTTTTTGCTTTATTTTTTATGTTTATTTATCTAGTTGGATACCTTGGATTTTAGTTGCAGCATGTTGGATCTCTGTTGTGTCATTTGGGATCCTTTGTTGTACGGCATAGATTCTTACATTGTGGTGTGAGGGCTCAGTAGTTGTGGTGCCTAGGTTTAGCTGTCCTGTGGCATACGGGATGTTCATTCCCTGACCAGGAATAGAACCCATGTCCCCTGCATTGCAAGCCGGATTCTTAACCACTGAACTACTAGGGAAGACCTTGTAGTGTTTTATTTTTTGCTTCTATTTGTTTTTTGAGTTCTTCTATCTTATTTTGATTCCCTATGAGCTTTTGCCTCTTTTTTGAATTTTGTAACTCTTCTTTGAGTTCTTTTTAAAAGTGAGGACAGTTTGTAAACAAGTGTGTATCTTTGTGTGTGTGTGCATTTGAATTCACATATAACTGTTTCACATGTGAACAAGGTTATGCTCAAAATCCTTCAAACCAGGCTTCAGCAGTACCTGAACTGAGAACTTACAGGTGTACAAGCTGAGTTTTGAAGAGGCAGAGGAACCAGAGATCAAAATACCAACATATGTTGCATCGTGGAGAAAGCAAGGGAATTCCAGAAAAACATCTACTTCTGCTTCATTGACTATGCTAAAGTCTTTGTGTGGATCACAAACTGTGGAAAGTTCTTAAAGAGAGTGGAGTAGCAGACCACCTTGCCTGTCTCCCGAGAAACCTGTATGTGGGTCAGGAAGCAATAGTTAGAACCGGACATGGAAAAACTGACTGGTTCCAAATTGGGAAAGGAATATATCAAGACAGTATATTGTAACCTGCT
This sequence comes from Antilocapra americana, assembly GCA_007570785.1. Taxonomy (NCBI): domain Eukaryota; kingdom Metazoa; phylum Chordata; class Mammalia; order Artiodactyla; family Antilocapridae; genus Antilocapra; species Antilocapra americana. The sequence continues at coordinate 2,592,739 of ML663567.1, forward strand.
TATTTAACTAATATACAGAGTACATTATGTGAAATGCTGGACTGGTTAAATCACAAGCTGAAATCAAGATTTCCATGAGAAATATCAATAATCTCAGATATGCGGATGATACCACTGTAATGGGGGAAAGTAGAGAGGAACTAAAAAGCCTCTTGATGAGGGTGAAAGAGGTGAGTGATAAAGTTGGCTTAAAGCTCAACATTCAGAAAACTAAGATCATGGCATCTGGTCCCATCACTTCACGGTAAATAGAAAGGAAAAAAGTGGAAGAAATGACAGATTTTATTTTCTTGGGCTCCCAAACCACTGTGGACAGTGACTACAGCCATGAAAATAGAAGATGCTCGCTCCTTGGAAGGAAAGCTATGACAAGCCTAGACAGCATACCAAAAAGCAGATGCATCACTTTGCCAACAGAGGTCTGTATAGTCAAAGCTATAGTTTTTCTGGTAGTCATGTACAGATGTGAGAGTTGGACCGTAAAAAAGGCTGAGTGCTGAAGAACTGATGCTCTTAAATTGTGGTGCTGGAGAAGACTCTTGAGAGTCCCTTGGACTGCAAGGAGATCAAATCCGTCGATCCTAAAGGAAATCAACCCTGAATATTCATCGGAAGGTCTGTTGCTGAACTGAAGCTCCAATACTTTGGCCACCTGATATGAAGAGCCAACTCACTGGAAAAGACTCTAATGCTGGAAAAGATTGAAGGCAAACAGAGAAGGGGCAATGGAGGATGAGATGATTAGATAGCATCAATAGACATGAATTTGCACAAACTCCAGGAGACAGTGGAGGGCAGAGGAGCCTGGTGTGCTGCAGTCCATGAGGTTCCAAAGAGTTGGACATGACTTAGCAACTGGAGAACAACAACAAATAAGTATTTCACCGAATTCTTCCTCTGTGTCCTTCATCAATCCTTGTTTATATGCATTTTGGGTTCTCTTTTCTTTCTCTCTCTCTTTCTTCCTTTCATTTTTTTAATTTGTAAGTTGGGATAATAACAAGTTTCCTTGAAGACAGAGGTTTAATTTTGGGTTTGCCTGTCTTCCATTAGTTTTGATGGGAGGAAGTGACATAAACATGTCTATTCTACGATATATTATAATAAATCCTAGGAGGTGGTAGGACTATGATGCCTCTTTTAGAGATCTGTATAGGGTGCAGAGTAAAGCACTGCTTACTTCCTCTATGAGCACGTATGCACTTATGTGTGTGTGTGTTTATTAAGATGTAAAGATTGTTGGAGCTGAGGTTGGGAAGATGAGCAAGAATTTATTGAGTGGATATTAAGAGGATTATTCCAGACATAGGGGACAGAATGAATAGAAGTTTAGGGCCATGAAAGAGTATGGTCCATTTGGAGAACTTCAAGTTCTTTAGCATGGATGGAGTACAGGGAGGCAATGGGTCAAAGAAAAAGAAAAAGCTGGAGAGACAGGGAAGACCAAATTGCCTTGGGTCATTCAGTGGAGCCTAAACTCTGTTGTGTTCAGAAGAATATTTGACAGTTGACAGTTTTAAGCAGGGGATTAGTGTAACATTATCTTATTTTATATTAAAGAGATCACTTTGGGAATAGTTTGGAGGGTGAATTGGAGGTTGTGAAAAACTAGAAGGAAGATCAGTTTCATTGGAAAGTCTAAGTAAGTCTAACCACGGTTTGAACTAAGAAGTACCAATGCAAATAGAGAGGAAATGGCCAATATAAGAAGAGTTAAATGTAAATTTCCTGCTAATCTGATATGAAGAGAGAGGCAAAGTAAAAGAAAATATTTGGAGAGGACCTTCAAATTACTGGGTTAGATGCAAGTTCCCATTATGTGATGATGTAATTAATCCAGATCAGAACTGAAGATGGTGGTAACAGGTTTTGAGGACAAGATCATGGAATTCAGTTTTAAGGTGCCTGTGAGACAGCTCAGTGGGTAGTGGATTTAGGGGCTCTGAAGCTTAGGTGAGAGGTCTGGACTGTTGAATCAGAGGTTCTAAGTTGAACTGAAACTCCGGGATGATATTGTTCTGAAAGAACAATGTAATGTGAGCAGTGAATAGGATGTAAGGGGTGGAACCTGGGGTAAGACCTGTAGTTAACAAGAATTAGCAGATAAGGAGGGCTTCCCAGGTGATACTCCTGCCAATACAGGAGACGTAAGACACAGGTTCGATCCCTGGGTCAGGAAGATTACCTGGAGGAGGGCATGGCTACCCACTCCAGTATTCTTGCCTGGAGAATCCCATGGACAGAGGAACCTGGCGGGCTACAGTCTATGGGGTCACTCAGAGTCAGACATGACTGAAGCGACTAAGCACACACACACATGTAGATAAGGAAGAGTTAGCAAAAGACACGGGAAGAATGGTCAGAAGGAATCTAGAGGAGAAAGTCTTTTATTTACTGTAGAAAAAATACTGTGTGGGATTAGAAATAGTTAAATATGGCTAACAGATATATAGTCAGAGTTCTTGGAGAAAATTTTAAAAAGTAGTGGTAAAATGGTGGGCTTGGGTAGTTAGACTGACAATTTTGGCATAGGATTTTTTTTTTTTTGCCTCAAAAAGTAACATATGTTCAAAGAGTCAAAGGAAAAAAAATGAAAAACGGCAAGATGTCCATCCCTTGGTTCCCTTCCCTCCTCACTTCTGCTGCTCCTCGGCCCCCTCCAGGGTTTGATCCTGGGCTGGCGCTAGGTAGCACACCAACCCCCCTCATGTGAGGTCAGCAGCATTAAGGGGCATCTCCTTAGTGGATGTGTTGTAGAAGGTCTCGCTGTCTCAAAGAGTCCTCTTGTCTTCTTCTCTCACCATGTTAGTAGCCATATTCTTACGGCTGAAACATCCACCATGACCAATTCTGTGGATGTAGTTTTCTCTATTGGTGGAGAAGTCATAGTTGATGACTAAGGAAACTTGCTGTACATCGATGCCTCTGGCCTATGTCAAGAAAGAAAGCAGCTTCAGTGTGTGAATGAGAAAGCACCAGTCAATCCAGAATTAAGCATACATGTACACAGTCAAAGGAAGGCAAAGGAAATAAACACCCTCTTCCCTCAGAAACCTGAGGTGTGCCAGATTTTATTCCAAGTTGCTACTTTCCTAAAGAGGGGCACTAGTAGGCCCCTTGGAAGAGGGAATAACCTTGGATCAGACTTCTTTTTTAAATTAATTTTTATTGGAGTATAGTTGCTTTACCACTATACATGTGTTAGTTTCTGCTATATAGCAAACTGAATCAACTATGCATATACATATGTCCCCCCCAACCTTTTTTAAAAATTTCTTTCCCATTTAGGTCACCACAGAGCACAGTTCCCTGTGCTATACAGTAGGCTGTTGTTAGTTATTCAACATTTTATTCATAGTAGTATATATATGTCAGTCCCATTCTCACATTTCATTCCCCCCCTCTTCCCACCTTGGGATCCATGTGTCCATTCTCTATGTCAGTGTCTGTATTTCTGCTTTGCAGATACGTTCATCTGTATCATTTTCCTAGATTCTACATATAAACAATATTATATGATATTTGTTTTTCTCTATCTGACTTCTCTCTGTATGACAGTCTCTAGGTCCATCCAAGTCTCTGCAAATTGCACCATTTTGTTACTTGTTATGGCCCAGTAACATTCCATTGTATATGTACCACATCTTCCTATCCATTCCTCTGTTGATGAACATTTGGGTTGCTTCTGTGTCCTGGCTATTGCAAATAGTGGCACAGACTTTCAGAACTTCTTTGAAGAGAGTGTGGAAGAATGGAGATCCTGGAAGTAGAGAAGAAAGCTGGAATTCTCAAAACAGCTGCAAATCACTGGTTTTTGCAAATAAATTAATAGATTTATGGAAAAATGAATGTATATTTTTCAAAGACTTTAGTTTTATCTATTTTGATAAGCAGGGTCTTATTTATTTATGACTAATCAGAAAATGAAGAAATGGGACTTTTTTTGGCTTCAAATTGAGGTTGATATGAATTCTGCTTTTTTCTTTTTTTTGCTATTCTCTTTTTTGTTCTCTGCTTTTCAAAAATACCAGACCTTAGGAGAATTCACATACATTTGAGCTGTCTTATAATATTGTGGAGTGGAACTGACCCATAGGCCCACTGGACTTGCATCAGCGAAAGCTGCTGTCACTTTCAAGCTGTATTTGAAGGGCATGTTACTTCTGCCCTGGTTGTTTAAACTTGATGCTTATAGTGCAAGTTATTCTTGTCCTGGGTGAATCAGTGAAAGCTTCTCTGAGGTTTCACGTACTAGATTATCTTCTTCTTAGATTTCAATTGGACCAGTTTAGACCTTTGACTTTTTAAATAACAGGCAGGTTAACTTCATGCTGGGCTTATATGAGATAGGATCTCACTTCTGGTATAATTTTATACAAAATGTCCTTAAGTTGAAAGGCATTGCTACACAGAATAACCATGGGGCATTTTTGTCCTTTCTTCCTACCTGCAATTTTGAAAATGTGTGCCATTGTGAAAAAAGAATGAGCTTTTAGTGTGAGCTGTCATTTTATAAAATAACTTAAAATGTGTTGTATCAGAAGAGGGGTAATTAGGTCATTTTATAAAATTCTTATAGTCTTACTTTTCAGTTAAATCAGAAATTGAAGTATAACCTTTTTCTTTATTTTGGAGGGCCATTAGACTAGCCAGCCATTCAAAACAAGAAGGATGTAAGACCTAAATATAAATAGAATCTGATATTTTCCTTTGTTTTATTTCATATTTGTTAAGTCAGTCATTTGGATTTTTTTGTTTTTTATCTTTTTTTGCAGTTTTCATTAAGGTTGTATGTGGGGAAACAAGTTTTATTTTGGCTACTATAAACAGAAGAAACAAATGTTTGAATTTAATTTGTATTTTCTCATAAGGAATCCATAAAACATAATTTTGTGGGGGAGGAGCTCAATTTGATTATTTTTCAAAAAACACCAGCAAGATGACTATCCAAAGGTTGTTAGAAAGAACTTCAAATGCTTCCAAGAAGCCTTTGAAAGTTTGAATTATAACCTGCTAAAGATATTTACATTTTATTATAAAATGTGATTTTTTTTTCTGTATTGAAATTCAGAATTCTTAAAAGTTAAAGAAATAGAAAATTCAGAGTCTTAGGGATCTGGACATATGTACATTTAATAGTTGTAGCCCTACCGCGTTGTTGGAATATATACATTCTATTTCCTTAGCTCAGTTTCATTCTTAAAAGAAAACAAAAATCTTAAAAAAACCAACCAACCAACTGAACAAAATAAAACAATTGTAGCCCTATCTCTGGAACGCATCTCTTGTTTCTCACTCTAGAATTGATTTCAAGGGGTTCAAGACTCTTTATGAGGCTGTTGTGCCTTACGAATTTTTTAGAGTATTTAGGCATGCTGCATTTCTAATTAATGCACATGTAGGCAATATGCCTTAGATTTTGAAGTCAAGAGATCCAATGAAATGAGTCACCAGAGGGAAGCTTTGTGTTAAGCCCTTTGATTATAGGAACAAAGAGCGAAAGCATTCTTGAATAATAATTACAGGCTCTATAGATGAAAGAGGTATGTTTAACCTAAACGTAGACAAGTAGATTCTACTTTCCTACTGAAAAGGGGATAATAATATCAACTAATATTTGTTGAGCTCTTAACAGGTGTCTGAATCATGGTTTAAGTTATGACTTCTATATGGATTTTTAATTTTAATCTTCAAGATCATTTTGTAGAAGGTACTCTTACTGTTCTCATTTTACAGATGAGAAAGCTGATGTTTAGCGAGGTTTACTAATTTGCCTGAAGTCACCAGTGAGCAGAGCCTAGATTCTCATCCAGACCAGCTTCAAAGCCAGTCCTCTAAATGACTGAGATCCAGTGGTGATGAAATGTAGGAGAATTTAAGAATCCTTTCACAGACAGTGGGAGTGGAAAAGCTGCAGTGGTTCTCACACTGGCTGCTGCATTGTTGCCCTGCTGAGGGGCTGAGTGGAGCTGAAATCTAGTCCTCCCTCTGCTGGGAGCCTTTCTGCTGATAACTACAGGCCTTTTTCTAATTGGTCTGCCTGAAAGACTCAGATTTTACTAGTTCACTCAAAGCAAGTCTTAACTCACTAAACCTCTGGTTTAGAGGACTGCTGCCTCTGTTTCCATTCATTCACAATAATCCTTTGACTCCGACCTGTTTCCTTCTGGTCCGCATCCTCCTTGGTTGTCTCATTTCATCTGCCTTCATGTTGTCAACTCTGAAATCTGTATTTTGATCCCAGACTTCTCTCCCAAACTCTACTTTCATATATCTAACTGCCTACTTACTAATAACATCTTTACTTGGGTATCTGTTATACATCTTAAATTTGTATGCATCTCAACTGATGTCCCAAACTGGGCTTTTCATCTTCCTGTTCCTCCTGCAGCATGCCTACCTCAGTTAATGGCAATACCATCCTTCCAGTTGCTTCAGACAAAAAACTTAAAGATACCTTGAGTTCTTTTTATCCTTTGCTCAATCTGTCTGGAGTTCCTATTTGTTCACAATTATCTACAATCTGACCACTTCTGTTCACTTCTGCTGCCACCAGTCAGGTTTAGGCCATTATTCTCTCTCATTGGGGTCACTACAGAAGTCTCCCAATAGTGCTCTAATTTTGCTCTTGGCCTCAATACTTCATTTTATTCACCAGAGTGATCCTTTCAAAATACAAAACAGATTATGTTTCTCTAGTGTTCCAACCCCTGCACTGTGTCTCATGGTTTGATATGATCTGCAGTTCCCCCCTGCACCCTCCTTAACTAACTAACTCCATTACCATTCTGACCTTCTCTTTTACTATGATTTTTGTGCTCACTCCAACCCGCTTACCCTGGCCTTCTTGCTCATCTACAAACATGATAATACTCCCCTGTCATTAGGGTTTTTTCTTCAGTTGTTATCTCTGCCTAGAATGCTCTTCTCCCAGACCTCTGCTTGGCTAATTTCCTAACATCTTGAAGTCTTTGCTCAAATGTACCCTTCTCATTGAGGTTAATATTGGTCTTATTTAGTATTGCAGTCTGCTCCCAATTCTCTTATCACTTACTCCATTTTACTTTTTCTTTTTTGCTAGCATGTCTTTTTCTAAGTTACTAAACAATGTTACTGTTATTAGGTTTACTGTTGGTGCATTTCCCATGACTAGCACAAAGTAGAAACAAAAAATGTAAGGTGAATTAGTGAGTAAATGAATGGCACCCTATAGTCTAGGGGTGCCTCTGATCTCAAATCATTTAGGCCTTATAACTGACCAAAAGACAAGATAGAAAAGCTTACACTGATTATTGATCTTAAACAAATGCATGGAAAGTATTTGTGAAGTGTAAGAAGAACATCTGAAAAGGGAGAAATTCAATTATTAGACAATTACTTGATTTTATTGACTCTGACAAACCTAAGATCCTTGTGTTCACCAAATGAGTAAAAGATGTGTGTATTTCTTTCTTGACAGGACAAACAATCTGGTAGATGATTTCAGTGGAAGCATGGAAATGAGGGTTTGGGGTGGGGATGGAGGTGCACTTGGAAAATAGCTATGCATAGACATCATAGTGGACATTTTAAAAATTATAGTTGTCCCCTTTGCATTTGGTTTCACTCTAGCTAAGACTTAATTATACAAAATCAACTGTGATAATATTATGCATGCCACATGCCCCATGCCCCATTTTCCTTTTCTTTACTTAAACCTGTTTATTACAAGTTAGATGATTTTTTTGTCAATTAACATTTGGTTCCACTCCTTCACATTACTCCTAACCACATTCAACTAACCCTTCTAAGGGGTGCTGATGGGGGAGACTGAAGCCTACAAAGTTTTGTTATGTAATCAATATAAATTTTTAATGATAAATTAAAATAAATGTTCTCTTTCATGAAATTATCTCAGTACTTGGAAACTCTTAATTAGTTGCTCACCCTTTCTTCTGATAGTTTGGAAGTACAGTGTCAGCTAATATTAACATTTGTGATGATTGTGGGATGATTTTGTTGTTTAGTCACTAAGTCATGTCCAATTCTTTTGTGACCCCATGGACTGTAGACTGCCAAGCTCCTTTGTCCATGGGATTTCCCAGGCAAGAATACTGGAGTGGGTTGTCATTTCCCTCTCCAGGGGATCTTCCTGACCCAGGGATCAAATCCATATCCCCTGCATTGGCAGGCAGATTCTTTACCACTGAAGATGGTGGGGATTGGGACCGACTAAAAGTATTTCCCCTTTATATTTCACTAAATGAGATCCCTAATGGATCTCATGAAGCCCAAAGATACTTTTGGTAGAAGAATTGGTGATACCATCAAAGCACTTTAAACTTGAAGGAAAGAAATCTATTCTCAGATAAAGCCATCAAAGGCATGTGAATGTGTATACACACACATGTATGTGTGTGTGTGTTAATGTTATGACAATAATTAATGTTATGACAATAATTAGGGCACAGAAAGAACCATGTTAATAGAGATGATGTATAATGATTATCTAGAGAAAATCACATTAGAGAGGGTCAATAATAAATAAGTAATAATAAACATAGGTATATGGAAAAACAGTTTAAGTAATCTTCATGGATATCAATAAATTATGAATTTTGTTTGAATATTTGAGTATTTAAATTATTTGAGTATTTAAATTATTTTCTCATGAATGTAATGCTGAATGTTCACAAAAATAATTTTAATAAAAGTATTAAAGAAATATATGTAGTGAATAACAACTCTTGCATGGAAACAAGTAAACTTAAGGAAAAAGTAATAACAGAGCAGTTGAATGAGGGGGAAACAGAGAGGAAAAGAGAAGTAATTTTGTTGCAGAAGCTTGGAAGTCTTTTCCTAAACATGGAAGAACTGATGACTTTTTACCACACTTCTGTGTTAACTGCATGTTTTAGAAGATTGAGGATAGAATGGAAGAGCAAATCTGACTAAAAGGGCAGAGCTTGGTGATATGAAGTGCTAGAAAATTTGGGTAGTCCTGTCCTGAACATTTGTAGTGAACAGAATGAAAGTATACATGGAGGCCTGCATACCATACTTACATATGTGAAAGCTACAAATCAAGTTGCTAAAATAGGTTCTATCCTCTTATCTTTCTACCTTGAGAAATATACCTCCAAACTGACCTGAAAGATATAGATCTGGATTTAGAATTCTTGTATTCCTTGACATTTCTTGTTAGAATGAGGTGATGGACAGGGAGCTCACGGACTCTATCTTGTACTTGAGAGGCCTTGGGTACATGCAAATGGACAACTTGCATGTCCGAGCTCCATAATACTCATCAGCAAACTGCCTCTTGGCTACCTCTTAGGTATAGGGATCGGCATGTTGTCATTTGCACTTAGAAGTTTGGGTTGCAGAAAGAGGCTGGCATAGGCATTGGAAGCGGACTTGGACTAAGTAGAGAGCTGGGGGTACTGAGTGTGTCAGAAAGGGTATATATGAGCTCTGGGAGGATGCATCACCTTGGTCTCATGGACTCTTCTGAAGCATAATTGAATGTGTATCCCCCATGACCCCTCAGAGTTAACTTCACTTAAAAGTGAATTACTTGTTAAACTGAATGAATTTTAAATTGCTATAAGCTCACTTTAAAGCAAGGAATAAAGCAGAGTAAAGAAAATTTAGGCATAGGGACAAAGGCAACCTGGGGAGAAAGGAGGTATCCACATGATACTTTATTCTGCCCTACAGACTATCCCTGGAGACATCTGTTACTACTGTCAAGAGGTTTATTTTCCTCCCTTAAATTCTGAGAATTGGGATTTAAGCTAGTCTGCTTGTTTCCAAACCTGAACCTTTCCCACATTATAAAACTATCTCTAGTGGTTAGAAGTTAAAAAGTTTCAGATTTAAACTCAACGTATGCAAGAACTTTATAAAAGTAATCACTGGCATTTAATGGTATAGTGAGCATATCATTTCCCACTACATTGTTGAAATGAAGGACACTGTAGGAGGTGTCCTTGAATTGTTTCAGAGGTACTTTCTAACTCTTAAAATTTTGTGGATTATAAAATGCAAATACCTTGGGTTATAACATCCATACCCTAAAGTCCGGGCGTTGGTGATGGACAGGGAGGCCTGGCATGCTGCAATTCATGGGGCTGCAAAGAGTCGGACACGACTGAGTGACTGAACTGAACTGAACTGAGAAGGATTTTTGTTTTGGATTCACGTTGCATTATGGCTACAAAAGGTTGGTAAAAACTCGCCAGACTTTGATCTTGCTTTTACTTCATTTGCAAAATTCTGCAGTTTGATGCCTATTATTGCCTTGATCTCCAAATCAATTTCCTCAGTTAACTAGCAAATGCTTTGATACCATACAGAAAGGGATTAGTATGTACAGTGTTAGTATTTTTAATAATATACTCAATTTTGGAGATGTGATTGTACTTAAATGCTTTCTTAAATGATTAGATTTGTAATAATTGTTTCCTTTGAAATTTTCAGCATAATTATCTTTGTTTTTAATAAGATATATGAAAAAATTATAAATACTAATTATGAGTATGTTTGACTATAAGCTTATTTGAAATCACAATTTTGACTGTATGTACAAATTTCTCTGTTGAGTCGTTGGAGACAGTCTTTGGCAGATTCTTATTATTCTCAAGAATATTTCACATATCCATTTTTGTAGTAAGAGAGTCATGGAATGTAGCCATGTGGCATATATTTGGAGAGCAGTAAGGTTTCTAGGCTCTATAGTATTTGCCTCTATTTAACAAATTATTATTATCTAAGAACTAAATTACATCAACCAAAGAGCTAATAAGGAAGATTTTTTTTTTTTTTGTACAGAGTGGGTTTGTTTGTGCATCTCTCTCTCTGCACATGTGTCAGGCATATAGTATAGGCTTAGTGAAGCACTAAGTGAAGCACTTACATGTACATGAAGAGATAATGATTATCTTTGGATATATACACTAAAACATTTATGGATCCAGGGAAAGGATTTGAGAGAGCGGGAGAGGCTGAAGGGCTGATTTTGTGGAACTAAAACAGTGGGAGTTGAGAAAGGTAGGAGGAGAATAGGGGTAGACTCTCAGGGCAAGGAGCTGGAGGGAACATGGGCCCTACCCTGAGGTTCTGACTTCTCTTAGGGGTTGGAGGCAGAGGTGTAGAAAAAAGAACACGACTCTTTCCTAGAATCCCTGAGATTGAGAGGAGTGTTGAAAGGACTGATTCTGGGATAAAACATTATTTCATGAAAATATGTCATTCTTTCTTTCACTCATTCATTTATCTATCCATAGTCCATTCATAAAACCAAAATGAACCTTGGTTTTACGAATAGACTTTGTAAGAAAATAAGAAACTTGGAAGAAAGTTTGGAAGAAACTTTGAAAGAAAATAGGTAACGACTAAATGAAAAGATTTGTGCATTGATAGTAACACACACATCTATAGACTATAATAGTTTATAGGCTAATAATAGGCCAAGTTATCTATAGGATAGTGTTTCTTACTGTTATCCTGTGAACCTTCAATAAATACTTGCTGGGTGATTATTGACTGTGAATAAGTTAATATAGATTTGTGGGCTTAGAAATTTGGGTAATAGTCTTCATGGCTGATGTGTTACTTTGAATATGTTTTGAAATTCTACACATGGTCACTTGCTATATATGTATTCTTATTAAAAAATCTCACTGAACCAACTTTTAAGATTTATATTAATGTCTGAAAGAATGGTTTGCAGTATTTTTCTTATTTTGTCTTCCCAAAATATGAAGATTTGCCTTTCTTTTTATAGTAACTATGCCAATTTATGTTAGTTTCTTTTCTGTAAAGGAAAGTAAATTGCCCAAAACTTTCTTCTCCAAATCAAAACCCTGAAATGATTCCCCAAATAGAGAGATGTATCATGTCTTCCAAAGTCCTACCTGGTTCTTCATCTGAATGATCATTAACAACAGGCACAATATGGGCTCTGGCTGCCTTAGTGCGTATGATTTCATGGAAGTCAAAGCCTATGTTTGCTGTAAGATATGTCTCACCAACTCAGCCATTCATTTTTTACTTAAGACTCCTGATCAAATGCAAACTCACCTTGGCTGGGTTATAATTTTAGTGATGAACAAACCAGCATAAATTAATTTGTTAGAGGACCCAAGCCCAGAAACATGACCTGAGAAAGCAGTCGAGGAATATCTTCTTTCTCTGTTGGTGGACTTGGCACCTTTGTCCTCTGGCTACAGCTGATAGCAGGAGGAGGCGCTCGAATAACTAATCGCACATATGCTATGATTTTCATTAGTGCTTTCCTCTAGAAAGTGTTTTTCTTTATTAGTAAATGTCTTTTTTGTTTTTGTGCACAGGCAGCATGTCAGCTGAAACACCAATCACACTGAGTATCAATCCTCAGGATCTGCGGGTTCAGACATTCACTGTAGAGAAACTACTGGAGCCTCTCATAATCCAGGTATTGATACCATGGAAATCACAATGAATAACTGCAAAAGTACGAAGGAACATAGGAAAAATTAATAATGGAAAGATTTGATTTTTATAGAATGAATATGTTATCCAAAATTGTCCTTTAAAATGTTTTTAAAGTGTACCAAAGTATGTGTTTAGTAATAATAATGATAACATTCTGAAAGTTCCTCTCCAGTTTCTCTTTAAAAAGCAAAAAAGTAATAATATGCATATGCAGTTTTCAAAGTACCTTTATGCAAATTATCTTGTTAAATTGTCATGAAAACTGAGTGAGGCAGGCAGCATGGTTAAAACCATTCTTATTACACAGAAGAGGAAACAGCTAGAAACAGCCTAGAGAATTTCAGTGACTTGCCTCAGAGCATATGGTGGCTCATCTGTCAAATAGGAAATTATTTTAAAAATACAAAAATGTATGAGAAAAGCAGATATTTAAGTTATTCTATGATAAAATCTTTCATAAAGTGAACAATTCCTTGATAATATGCATAATGATTCTCTGACTTTATTATGTAAGCTCAGGTTTTATTTATTGGCTTTTCTACACTATAGTAAAGATTTAAATTTTTTGTTTTTAGCCTCAGATTTGTGAGAAAACTCCTCTTTAGGCTTACTTTCCATCATACCCCCTAAGACAAATTGTCCCTTTTTCTAAGGCCTTGAAGTACTCCAGGGTTTCTTAAATGAGAAACGACACTGACCTTACCTCTGATAATTTAAACATCTTCTGTTTGTCTTCTTTGTGAGGTGGATGGTAGGGAGGAGAGTAGCTCTGAGAATAAGCTTTGTACATATTTTTACCTAGCATAGTTGTGATCTCCTACTGGAAAGACAATTTAAAACATGTGCCTCACTGATGATAGCTTAACTGTGAACTTTGGCAGTCTGTAAGACGCTGATATCTGCTATGAAATTGATATTAGATGACTCTGAAACTTCACTGAAGCCCCTGTCTTTGCCACCCACAGAATGGTCTCATGTTACAAAGGGAATTTTTGTACAACAAAATTATTTGCCCAAGCTCTTGATTTTCATTATAATGGGATTCTCCTTACAAAAACCAGTACATTTCAAAGTCAGAGTCATTCATTTGGATTTGATGAACAACCTTCTTGTCACTTTGATCATGTATTACCTATCAATACAATAAAAAATTCCATTAAATTAAAGATATTTTACTAGAATAGCATCATACTAAATACTTCATCACATTCTTTTTTTTTAAAGAGTGTTTAATTTGAAATAGTTACATTGTTTATTTTAAGCATGTAATATAGTCTCTGATTATAGTGGAAAACATTCCAAAAGAAGTTAATGATGTTTGACTTCATAATGCCATCATATAAAGTTATCATTTAGTAATCCCATTAAAAAAAGTCTCACCTTTCATCATTATTTATCTTCATGTTATATTCCTTTGCTTTCAAGGTCCCACAGAAATTACTTACCATCTCTGTATATAACTCAAAGTCAAAATTACATTTTAATTTTTGGAGTAATTGGTCATAGATACTATTATGTCACTCTGACTTCTAAATTCATTGATTCATAAATCTTTATTCTGCTCTTTTTATAGTTACCAGTCTTTCCGACCAAACTTGATTTATCTTTAATCTGTTTTTTTTTCTTTTGGGCACAGGTAAATCACTAGGTCATTTTGTAGGGATGTTCAGCCTGGGATATATTTCCAGTCATTCACTTTCATTTTCTATGTGTGATAACTTACACAGTTGCATCCTTCTGTAATAAATTCCTCCAATGGATCAGAAATAATTTTTTTCTCAGCAATTACATTTTTATGATTGCAACTGTAGGCATCTGTACTTTATCACTTTCAAGATCCAAGTTTGGCGATGCAGTGCAGAAAGTCTATTTATGCAGAATTGCGATTAAAAGAATTTACATCTCTATGTTGTATACTCTCTGAAGGAGATATAAACTGCTAAAGCATGCTACAGTTGTTACATAATGGACCTGTCTATAATCTTATTTGCCACAAAATATAATTTGCTATGTGTCAGATTCATGTAGAATGTGAGCTAGAAGAATTAATTTAAAATCTCTTAAGATAAGAACAATAACAAACTCCTCATAATGTTATCTCCAGTGAAGACAGAAGATCTTTTGCGGGGGCAAAGGCTCAAATATATTTTCTGACATAAATATATTTCATGTTTTCAAGTGGTAAATATAGAGTTAGATCAATAGTAATAAACATTATTACTCTGTCTCTCACCTCTAACTCTTGTAGGACTCAGCCTTTTCGCGGTTTTCACTTTGATAGTGTTTCACATCTATTTCTGGGAGTCCCTTAGGGATGGCTTTTATATACTCTATAATATGCATTGGGTCAAGTTTAAGAATATCTTCTCAATTTTTTATCAGTCAGCATAAGCTAGGCTATGCTGTGATAAAGCAACCTCCATATCTCTTGAGGCTTCAGTTCAGTTCTTTTCAGTCACTCAGTCATGTCCGGCTCTTTGCGACCCCATGAACTGCAGCACGCCAGGCCTCCCTGTCCATCACCAACTCCCGGAGCCTACTCAAACTCATATCCATTGAGTCAGTGATGCCATCCAACCGTCTCATCCTCTGTCATCCCTTTTTCCTGTCCTCAATCTTTCCCAGCATCAGGCTCTTTTCAAAGGAGTCAGCTCTTTGCATCAGGTGGCCAAAGTATTGGAGTTTCAGCTTCAACATCAGTCCTTCCAGTGAACACTCAGGACTGATCTCCTTTAGGATGGACTGGTTGGATCTTCTTGCAGTCCAAGGGACTCTCAAGAGTCTTCTCCAACACCACAGCTCAAAAGCATCAATTCATTGGCGCTCAGCTTTCTTTATAGTCCAACTCTCACATCCATACATGACTACTGAAAAAACCATAGCCTTGACTAGATGGACCTTTGTTGGCAAAGTAATGTCTTTGCTTTTTAATATGCTGTCTAAGTTGGTCATAACTTTCCTTCCAAGAAAGTAAGTGTCTTAATTTCATGGCTGTAATCACCATCTGCAGTGATTTTGTCTTAACAAAGGTTCATTTCCTGCTCAAGCAACATGTTTAAAGTGAGTTGGCTGGGAGGTCTCTGCTTTAATTCAGGTACTCTGGGACCCAGGCTAACATATATTCCATTTCAATATTTATTTTCACTATGGTTACAACAGGGAAAGGGAACATTATGAGTCATGCAAGCGCTTCTAAATTGTCCACCTGGATGTGACATATGTCACTTCCACTCACATTGCTTTTGTCAAAGCAAGTCATGTGGTCAGAGGGGATGCTAGATGTGTGATCTTGTTCTGTGCCCAGGAGGATGGGAATACTTGTGAACAGCCCTGAAAGCCCTATTATCTTTCCATTGCTTCCTTTCAGGGATTCTTTTTTTGTTAAGTCTCCATCTAATTAGTCACCTTTCCACTCTGATCACACCTGATCTTATCAGGGTGGGCAACTGACTTATTGACAATTATAGGTTGGCAAGAAGCCTGTGAGGCAGTCTGCCATGAGAGCTCTGCCTCTGGGGTAAGCTGGTCCTATTGCCATCCTCTCTTTTGGGAATTGACTTTGGGTATAGTTAAACAGTTACCTAGCATTAAACAGTTATATCATGTGCAAAGCCAAGCAACACACAGAAAGTAGTAAGAGATATGGAGGAGAGTTCTGTTGGAGCAATATTCAGGTTTGGATCCACAAGGATCCTTCCAATTTCCAAACCACAAACTAGTCTCAAAATAATACTGTTGCCTCTGTGGGACCTCACAGTTTCCAGTTTCCCTGAGTATCAGCTGTATAGCCCTGATGCTTGTCTTCCTATGTCATATGATTCCCTGTCATATGATTCTCTTCATCAGTGGCTGAAACTTCAGAAGAATTTCCATTAGTAGCAGTAATCAAGGGTTCTTGTAATGGCCCTCACTTACTTATTACAGACTGAAGATTTTCCTGTAAAGCTTCTCTTCTGCTCTTCCCTTCATCTCCAGTTTTTGAAGTCTCTGATGTTCGACTCATCAAATCTCCCAAACTAGTCTGTCTGCCATGTTTTTCCGCTTTGCCTGGTTTCATCTAGTTGATGTGTAGAAGGTAATTGCCAAAGATGCCCATTTTTAAGACTGGAAATGGACATGCCATGGTCCCAATGCCTCTAAATTTTCAATGTGGCAGAATGACACTGGGCTTTTTCTGAAGAGGAGAGAATACCTTTCTTCCAAACTGTGCTTCACTCTGTCATATATGCCCCAGTGAATTATGTGTACCTAGAATCACATGAAATTCCTCTGAGAACAGTCCCTTTCAGTTTTTCCCCTAATCTCTCTCTTCTCCCTGTCTTAAGTGTCTGGATGACAGACTGTTAATTCTTCTTCTAAGTACCATGTTTTTCTTTCCTCTTTGACTCCTATGGAGGACTTCTCTGATATATCCCACTCTAGATGCTGATGCCCAAAGGGTTTATTTCCATTGTTCTCAAGAGAGATCTGATTGACTTCTAGGTAGCAGGGAGAGGACCTGCACTGGCTTTTTAGCTCCCTAGAATATAATTTTCTTTGTTTCTTTCAGAAAAGTTTTCATTTGTTTGTGGTTGTTCTCTGTCATTTTAGGGGTCATTTTGATTGAACACGATGCCTTTTACTTATATTTCTTTGGTTTTATCTCCAAGCTTCTTCTTCTTCTTTTTTTTTTTTTTGCATCTTTGCTGATTATCCTATCAATAGAATTCATGTCAAAATTAATCTAGAAGGTTCCAAGAAAACCTCAAAGACAGGGATGAGCACATATAGCGTTCCTGTAGATTACTTTAAAAGCAAATATTGGAGTTTTGACTACAATCTGAACAAGTAACCTTGGAAGTTAGTAAATTAAATATCTTTTAAGTACTTATATGTGCAAAGCATATTAAGTATAAAGATGTTATTTGTATGGTGGGATGAAGAAATAAACTTAATTCTGCCTCTTTAATGTTTTAAATTTTAAGATGATCAGTATAGTTGAGTTGTTTCTTATAAAGTGAATTCTTCAATTTCTGCATTCTCTTACTGCTGGAAAACTGCTCCCATGGGAAAGTTGTTAGGCTACAATATTCCTTGAGAAGCAAAATAGTTGAGAAAAAGGAAGCTGCTTCTTAAAATAAGGATAAGAAAAACTAATAGCTGATTAAAATAGCACAAATCCATGGGAATGTGCATGGTGAACATGCAAGGGAAGCCCCCATCACCAGAACCTTTTAGCTTTGAACTTAGCTGTGGGCAGATGTCTGTCTCTGAACATGCTTTGCTTCCCCTCGGCTTGCTTCCTAGACCTTTTATTCTATCAGACTCTTATTTTTCAAAATACACCAATATTGTTGCCTTGTTGATCTGGATTTGCTGATTACCTCTGATCTACTTCACTTCTGTTAATACTTTTTCTTTCAATCTGTTTTCCACAAATTCTGATTGATCTCACAGATACCCACTTCCAGTTTAGCTGTGAAATAAGATCTTTTTCTTATAAAGTGATTCTGTAGGCAACCAGGTGGTATAGATGATAAGTCCAGGTCCACTTGGCATTTTAGTGGAAACGGCTAGATTGATGGGAGCAATTGTGGTTCAGCTGTCCATATACCCCCAGATAGGACATTTTTACTGTTTATGGTATGATTCTGCCCTTCATAGAATCCTCTAGTCTATTTTAGAACACTCAGCTTGTCCCAGAAGATATTGCTGCAGCTTGACACCTCCATGTCACTAGACCAGCAGTTGGCAAACTTCTTCTGTGCCGAGGTCCAGATAGCTGTTTCAGCTTTGATAGCTGTGTGGTTAGGCCATTCAAGATGGCTGTTCTCTGCTTTCTGTAGACCCTCCCTCTTGACCAGTCCCTGATCACATTAGATCCAATCCTCTTAATTATAGGGCTTAATTAATCCTTGTTAACTGAGAATCCCACCTGACATCAGTTCCCCCATAAACAGTGGCCTCCTTCTCCCCCTAGTAGCAAAGACTGATGCCATGTCCTGCCCACTGCCTGCCGTAAAAAAGGGTGGGGTGTTTCTCCACCCTTTTGTGTAAGATCTCTCTGACCAATAAACCATCGATGTCTTTGTTGCTGTCTACTGACCTTTTCTTCAGTCTGGAGGATAACTAATTACAAGGCTTGCAGGCCCATGGTGTGCAGCCCAACAACAGCCATAGAGTCTCTGTTTTAACTACTCTTCTGTTTTAGTTTGAAAGCAGCCATAAACAATATAGAAACAAGTGGATGTGACTGTGTTCCAATAAAACATTATTTGTAGAAAAAGGTAAGTGGCAAGATTTGGCTCTTGGTACTTAATTTGCAGACCCCTGCTCTAGACTGACCATTTTCTCATGGAGAGATTCTGCACTCACACTGGTTAAGGAAGGATAAGAAATGTGCAATATCTCACACACAGTTGAGAGCCTTGTGAGATAAATTGTGCTGGAGTGGTTTGTGGCTAAGCCCTGCGAGAGACACAAAAGCCTTATTGGGGGAAGAGTACTAACTAGGCAATTCAGGAAATTCCTCTTAGTGTTGAGATCCGGTTAGCCCAGTGGTTTCTAACCCTGACTGCACATTAAATTCACCTGGGGGAGCTTATAAATCTCCCAGTGCTCAGGCCACACAGGAAACTAATTAAATCTTTGGGAGTAGGACCAGGTAGTAATTTTGAAAGCTTCCAGGTGATTACAGTGTGAAAATTGCTGGCCTGGCAATTACATCAGCCAGTGGTGAGCATGGTTCTGCTTCCTGGAGCAAAGCTTTCCCCAGAATGGTGCCCCTTCTTTGTCTTTCTAATAGGACTGGATAGTGTCCGTCTTTTTCGATAATCCAGCGGATGTTGGCGATTTGATCTCTGGTTCCTCTGCCTTTTCTAAAACCAGCTAGAACATCTGGAAATTCACCGTTCACGTATTGCTGAAGCCTGGCTTGGAGAATTTTGAGCATTACTTTACTAGCGTGTGAGATGAGTGCAATTGTGCAGTAGTTTGAGCATTCTTTGGCATTGCCTTTCTTAGGGATTGGAATGAAAACTGACCTTTTCCAGTCCTGTGGCCATCGCTGAGTTTTCCAATTTGCTGGCATATTGAGTGCAGCACTTTCACAGCATCATCTTTCAGGATCTGAAATAGCTGAGCCTGAATTCCATCACCTCCACCAGCTTTGTGGCATTGCTTTCTAAGGCCCACTTGACTTCACATTCCAGGATGTCTGGCTCTAGGTGAGTGATCACACCATCGTGAATATCTGAGTCGTGAAGAGAACTGAACTGAGTGTCCGTCTTGAATAAATTTATAAGGCGTTCCTGGAGGTTACCTCCTTTATCAGCTCCGTTTGTGATATGCTTAATTCTCCTAGATCCCAGTGGGGCTATTAGTAGCAGCTCTAGGAAAACTACTGCAGCTGAGAGGTGGGATCATGTTCTGCAGGTATCTTTTATCCAGCAAGCCACTGTGTTATGGATCTATGCATGGATTAGATTATGGTGTTATGGTATTAGATTATGGTGGACTCTAGGATTCTGAGTACCCAAGGCATGTTTTGTTTACTGTTGTTAGGTAAAGGAAGTGCAAATAGGGAAGAGAGAAGAGAGTCATAATGCACAAGTCTGAAATTACAGTGTGGTGTTACATCACATGAAGTTTACTCTTACAGTTACCTGTAACCAGTTCTTCTCAACCTTAGCTGCAAACGGGCATCACTTGAGGAACTTAGAAACATCTTGATAGCCCCAGCCTACTGCTAAGGCCAATCAAATCAGAATATCTGGAGTAGGATCCCATTAACAGTATTTTTGAAAGCCTCCCAGGTGATTCTATTGTACAGTCACTATAGTAGACCTTGCTGCTACCAGAGTGTTGTCCATGGACTGGCAGTATCAGGCTCACTTGGAAATTCTTAAAAAATGCAGAACCCAGTCTTAGATCCACTGAATCAAATATGTATACACTACTATATTTAAAATGGATAACCAATAAAGACCTATTGTATAGCACTTGGAATTCTGCTCAGTGTGCCACCTTGGATGGGAAGTGGGTTTGGCGGAGAGTGGATATGTGTATATATATGGCCGAGTCTCTTTGCTGTTCACCTGAAACTACCACAACATTGTTAATTGACTGTGCCCCATACAAGATGTTTTTGGTGTTAAAAAATATAAAAAGAACAACTATAGACCATGAAAAGAAAAGGTATGTTAAATCATCAACTAGAAATAATATTCTTTGTTCTACTAAAAAAAATATATATGGTATAATAAGATCCCATGTTATTTGTATCACTTTAACGTTTGAGAAGCTAGTGTAGGAGACTATAAATTTCAAATTTAAATAGCAACCTGTGTAGCCAGAGTTGAAAACCACTGCCCTATATCTTTAGTTACCTGCTGGTGTGTACGTGGCGAAGTAACCAGGAGAGTCCTAGCTGATACTCATTCATTGCTCTGCAGTTGAATCTTTGAAGGGGATTCCTGAGTGATTGTCTTGTGTGACCAGTGCATTTCTTAAGAAGATTTACCTTTCCCACACTTTGACTTAGACTTAGCCACCCTCACTCTCTTCTTTCTCCAAGCCTGTGGTTAGTCTCATGTGAAGTGATAATGTTCTACCCAGAAATTGGCTTTTGGACACTAGGAAGCATGGCCTGAGAAATGAGATTTTCAAGAGCTAGTGCTTCTCCTTTAGGATGTTTAGAACATGACACAGTTTGTCTCGGCATATAACCTCTGGGAAAGTTGTTTAGCTGAGTTCGTATATACAGGTGACCTTTGGACAATGCAGGAGTTAGGAGTACATACCTTCTGTGTAGTTGAAAATCTGCATATAACTTACAGCTGGCTGTCTGCATCCAAGATTCCTAGGTATTCATGGTTCTGCAGCTGTGGATTCAACCAGCCTCAGATGTAGTATTTACTACTGAAATAAATCCACATTTGAGTGGACACTTGTAGTTCAAACCCATGTTGTTTAAGGGTCAATTATACACACACGCACACACATATATATATTCACAGTACTGAATGCTCTGTAAATTAAGGCTTAAAAATGTTTGTCATTTTCATAAGTTTTTTCTTTTAGGAAACAATTTCATTCTCAACCCTGACTTGCAAGATACTGCAGTTCTTCAGTTTGGACACATTTTTCTACATTCTCCCCCTCATATTTTTAACATTTCTGAAATTAGAATGCATCATAGAAGGTATATGAACATTTTAATGTAGTTTTCCTTTTTGATACTTGTAGGGGATCACAAATTTATCCACAGTACACATAAGCTCTTCTATATTTCATAAGTGATTTGATATTCCTCATAAGCTCCATTCCTTGGAGATTGGGATAAATCTCTCAGTCTAAATTGGACTGGGTCAAATAATTCAGCCAATAATATTGGCAAACTGGTATGATTCAGCAATATAAATCCTCCTTTCTAGTAGCTACTCGGGTTCTTTGGATCATAATTGTGTAGTTGGGGTGACAAGTGTTGTTTATGTGAGGTCGTGGAGATGGGAGATGGGCCCTTTGGATCCACGTAGTAACCTTTGGCCACTTAGTGTCTATTACTGCTGGGTGGCTGGTCTGGAATGTTCTCCTGAATGGTGACCTTTGAGGGGTGACCACTACCGTGCATGAGTCCTCTGGGCACCACTGTGCCTTTTCTGATATGGTCTATAGCTGATAAAATTTGTAGAGTGCCTTTTTCAGCCTGCTTAAGGTCCATGGTTCACAGATATCTTAACCTCACCTTGGCCCTTGATGGTGCTTCATGCCAAGTCCCAGCGACATCCTCCGTCAAGTGTGTGGCATTATCCCTCTACCTCTCAGCCTTTCCTGTAGGATTACCTTAGTGCTCCCCATGGTGGGCTCAGGGCAAGCCTACCAATCTTTAGTTCAGTCATACTTTGATTGTCCTTCAGAGTATCTAGGATGGTCTGAGTCCTATCCATACTTCACGGGAATCAAGAGTGGCTTAGGAAAGCTAAACTGGCCTTCCTTTTAACTATTTACACAGTGATGCCAAGATTGTACTACAGCTACCCCAGAGTTTGTTCACGGCAGCTTCTGAGGCAGTTTTCTTTCAGAGTTCCAAAGCTGCTGCTGCTGAGTCGCTTCAGTCGTGCCTGACCCTGTGCGACCCCATAGACGGCAGCCCTCCAGGCTCCCCCATCCCTGGGGTTCTCCAGGCAAGAACACTGGAGTGGGTTGCCATTTCCTTCTCCAATGCATGAGAATGAGAATTGAAAGTGAAGTCGCTCAGTCGTGTCTGACTCTCAGTGACCCCATGGACTGCAGCCCACCAGGCTCCTCCATCCATGGGAGTTTCCAGGCAAGAGTACTGGTGTGGGGTGCCATTGCCTTCTCCGAGTTCCAAAGCTAAATGGAGCCAAATCCCTCTGCTTTCAATTTTTTCCTGCAATTGTGCTAAAAGAGCACCACCCCTCACCCCGACCCCAACCCAGCATGGGTGAGATCAGAGAGGGGAAATAAGGAAGGCTATTTTGCTTGCCTTTCTTACCTCTGGACTCCTTTCCGTAGTCTCCTGGGGGCTAGTTAAGGAGAGTGTCCCTACGTCTTTTTCCTGTCTCACCAGATCTTTTTCATATGACTCTGTTTTTGTAGCCTATCAAATACAGTTTCTGTTAATGGGAATTAATAAATTTAGAAAATAATTTTCTGTTTGTCTAATGGCTTTCACAACTGTTCTTGCTTAGGACTGCAAGAAAATGAGCTTTGAAACTCAAAGACAGTATTTTTTTCTCTCTGCTCTCTCTTGTATAATATGACTCATGACTTAGCCTTGGATTTGACAGGTTCATTACTGACAAAATATTATCTACACTTGCATTCTGAAAAGAAGTGGTTAAATTGATGGTATGTATTATAATTGACGGTGTTTTAAAATTAAAGGACTATGGAAATATCCTGATGCTTTGAAGAAGGAACTTTAATATGTATAAATCAAGCATTGGCCAAAAGGGTTCAAGATTGGTGACTAAATATTTAACTTAAAAAAATGAGGCAAAAATGGCTTTCTCAATTTAGAGACAATCATGAGAAATGAGGTGGACATGACCTAATCAATTTTAAACTGAACATCATCGTTTAAATCGCTGATGGGTTATATTCAAGCTGTATTGTGTTGTTATAAAATCTTGACTATGGAGTCCTACAAATCTAATCACTTCTCATTTGGTCATTCTGGCTTTTTGTTTGTTATTTCTTATTCATGTTTGAAGCAGGTGATTTCTGTATATTTTTCCTTGGGCATATTTAATAAAGAGTTTTATGTTAAATAGAACAGGAGTAAATTTGATGGCCTAGAGTAAATGGATAAAAATGAATTTGGTGACAGGTAGTAGCACCTAAATTCATATAAAACCTCACAATTTTGTGTTAGCAAAGAATATTGGCATAGTTTATTCAATATTATGGTTAAAAGGTTATAAATGATTATTTTAAAAAGCTACTTAAGAATTTTAAGAATTAGGGGTCATAACCATATCTCACATCAATCACTGCTGGAAGTGGAATGATGGGCTGGATTGACCAAGGGACCCTGTGGACATGCTTGAACTACAACATATGAGATCAACCCATTTTCAATTTTAGGGCCAGCTTTGGGCTAATTGGATTTTTTGCTTCTTATTTTGTTTCCTTCAAGCAGTCAATGGTTACTGATGGAAAGAATTATCCTTTTGCTTTTTCTTGTTTAGCATTTCTTTAAATCAGTGCTGCTAAAACTATTGGTTATTGATTCACCAGAATGATTAATGCTAGATTTAGGTGTACATAGCAGCATGAATTTAATTTCTCCTTGGTTTTCTTAATTCAGCATCTTGATAATTTTTCTCCTTATTTTTGAAAACATTTGGAGAGAAGGAGACTATAATTAACATTAACTTTACATTTTTTACTGAAGGCTGCATTTGCCTCTGACTCATTGCTCTGTATAAAAAAAACAGTTACATTTAAAATGGGAAAAGCCATATATCCTAGGATTAATAGAGTTCATGGTTGGGTTTCCTGTGGGATAACTACCTCTAAATGTTGGGAGTACCCAAAGCTAAGTCCTATAACTTCACTAGCTATCCTTTGTTTTCAGAGATCTCATTGTTTCATGACTTTGGAAAACAGTGTTCTTCCTCCCTACTCATTTCTTTTGAAGTTATATTATCTCTATACCTGGTTGCTCAGGTCATGTGCCATAGAGTTATTCCTGACCTCCTGTTTCTTTCGTAATCCATATACAATCTATGACCAAACCCTGTTGACTCACTTCAGATTTACCAGAATTCTGCCACTTCTCAACAACTCCACCACTGCTCCCTGGAACAAGCCAAGGTGGTCTCCACTGGCGCTACTGCAACAACCTCTTAAGTACTTTTCACCCCTCTCCCAGATCCCTGCCCAATCTTGGTCTATTCTCTCAAAGTAGCCAGAATGATCCATTTGCATTTTAGGTCAGATTATGCTATTGCTCTGTCCTAAAATCTTCAATAGCTCCCAATCACAAAAATAGAATTGAGAATATTGGTGGTGATTTACAGGACCTGCGCTTTTGGTGCCTACCTGGCAGCCTGACCTCATCTTTTAGGTTCTTCTCTCATTCTGTGGGAGGTACACTAGCCTTCCTGCTGCTCCTGGAACAAACCAACAAAAACTGATTTGGGAGACGTTGCACTTTCTGTTCCTTCTGTTTGGAATATTTTCGCCCACATATTCAAAAGCCTTTTCTACATCCTTGGGGTCCTTATTCTCTAATCATATAGAGATACCTTCTCTGATACCAAAACTCTATTTCCCATCTCTCATCTGTTTCCATACCCTTGTTTACTTTCTTCACAGCACATGTCAACAACCACTACTATGCTATACAATTATTTTTGTGTTTGTTTATTCTCTCTCCCCTCAGTAGAATGAAGCTCACTGCCATATCTTCCTGGCAGTGCAGGTGCACCATAAATATTTGTTGAATAAACCAATGGTAGAGTCCAAACTTGCTTGTTTTTGTTTGTTTGATTTTGAGTTTTAAGGAGCTAAGTAAAAATGGAAAGAAACTAATATTTGATATTATTCTCAGTGTGTGATCTTTTCCTAGATGTGTTTAAGTTTATATATATATTTTTTCTGGGAATAAGTGTGCTTTCTGGATTAGGACATTTAGCTACAGCTGTTTATGTGTTTGTCATGTAAATATCTGCTCTGTTATGCCATCTGTTTGGTTTAGAGAGCTAGTGGAATTGGAGTGGGATCTACATGTGCTTTGTTATCATTCCTTAATAGCTTCAAGATTACTTACAAGCTCTAGTTAGTCGTGATTGTTAATCTAACAAACAAACAAAATCCTAAGTAAATTTTAAAAGATGATGGTTGTTTTATATTTTCTGTATCATTTGTAAGTGAGGGCTGTTGAAGACTACACTGTGTCTCTCCTAAATTCATATGTTAAGCCCAAGCCCTCAGTACCTTGGAATGTGACTGTATTTTGAAGTAGGGTCTTTAGAGAGGTATTGAGTGACAAATGGGATCTCGATGGTGGGCCCTAATCCAACATGACCTAATCCAATGTTGTAAGAGAAGATTAGAACACACAGAGAAACAGCAGGGATGTGTGGACAGAGAAAAGAACATGTCACAGTGAGAAGCCTTACAGTAACCACCTGTAAGCCAATGAGGGAGGTTTAAGAAATCAGCCGTGTTGACACTTTGACCTTGAGCTGTTAGCCTCCATAACTGTGAGAAATTTCTTTTTTTTAAGCTACTTACTCTGTTGCACTTTATTGTGGGAGCCCTAATAAAATGATTTTTTATCCTTTCATTTGAAATGAAATTCAGTAATAAAAATTGTGTGCCTGCTTTTTTTCCTTTTTATGAGTTTTTTAAATTTGTTTTACCACTTATATTTCTTTTTTTTTAAATTTATTTTTTGCTGAAGGATAATTGCTTTACAAAACTTCATTGTTTTCTGTCAAACCTCAACATGAATCAGCCATAGGTAAACATATATCCCCTCCCTTTAGGACCTCCCTCCCATCTCCTTCCCCATCTCACCCCTCTAGGTTGATACAATGCCCTGTTTGAGTTTCCTGAGCCACACAGCAAATTCCTGTTGGCTATCTATTTTACATATGGTAATGTAAGTTTCCATGTTACTCTTTCCATACATCTCACCCTCTCCTCCCCTCTCTCCATGTCCATCAGTCTATTCTTTATGTCTGTTTCTCCACTGCTGCCCTGTAAATAAATTCTTCAGAACCATTTTTCTATATTGCATTTATGTGCGTTAGAATACGATACTTATCTTTCTTTTTCTGACTCACTTCACTCTATAATAGGTTCTAGGTTCATCTACCTCATCAGAACTGACTCAATTCCTTTTTATGGCTAAATAATATTTCATTGTGTATATATTCCACAACTTCTTTATCCATTCATCTGTTGATGGGGATCTAGGTTGCTTCCATGTTCCAGCTATTGTAAACAGTGCTACAATGAACAAAGGGATACATGTGTCTTTTTCAACCCTGGTTTCCTCAGGGTATATGCCTAGGAGTGGGATTGCTGGGTCACATGGTGGTTTTATTCCTAGTTTTTTTTAAAGGAATCTCCATACCATCTTCCATAGTGGTTGTATCAATTTACATTCCCACTAACAGTGCAAGAGTGTTCCCTTTTCTCCACACCCTCTCCAGCATTTATTGTTTGTCAACTTTTAGATGATGGCCATTCTGACTGGTGTGAGGTGATATCTCATTGTGGTTTTAATTTGCGTTTCTCTAATAATGAGCAATGTTGAGCAGCTTTTCATGTGTTTGTTAGCCATCTGTAGGTCTTTGGAGAAATGTCTGTTTAGGTCTTTTTCCCACTTTTTGATTGGGTTGTTTGTTTTCCTGGTATTGAGTTGTATGAGCTGCTTGTATATTTTGGAAATTAATCCTTTGTCAGTTGTTTCATTTACTATTATTTTCTCCCATTCCAAGGGTTGTCTTTTCACCTTGCTTAGAGTTTCCTTTGCTGTGCAAAAGCTTTTTAAGTTTAATCAGGTCCCACTTGTTTACTTTTGTTTTTATTTCCATTACTCTAGGAGGTGGGTCATAGAGGATCTTGCTTTGATTTATGTCATCTAGTGTTCTGCCTATGTTTTCCTCTAAGAGTTTTATAGTTTCTGGTATCACATTTAGATCTTTATTCCATTTTGAGTTTATCTTTGTGTATGGTGTTAGGAAGTGTTCTAATCTCGTTCATACAGCTGTCCAGTTTTCCTAGCATCATTTATTGAAGAGGCTGTCTTTGCTCCATTGTATATTCTTGCCCCCTTTGTCAAAAATAAGGTACCCATAGGTGCATGGGTTTATTTCTGGGCTTTCTATTTTGTTCCATTGGTCTGCATTTCTGTTTTTGTGCCAGTACTATACTATCTTGATGACTGTTGCTTTGTAGTATAATCTGAAGTCATGAAGGTTGATTCCTCCAGCTCCATCCATCTTTCTCAAGTCTGCTTTGGCTATTTGGAGTCTTTTGTGTTTCCGTATGAATTTTGAAATTTTTTGTTCTAGTTCTGTGAAAAATGTCATTGGTAATTTGATAGGGATCACATTGAATCTGTAGACTGCGTTTGGTAGTATAGTCATTTTCACAATATTTAGTCTTCCTACCCAGGAACATGGAACATCTCTCCATCTGTTTATGTCGTCTTTGATTTCTTTCATCAGTGTCTTATAATTTTCTTTGTACAGTTCTTTTGTCTCATCAGGTAGGTTTATTCCTAGATATTTAATTCTTTTTGTTTCAATGGTGAATGGGATTGATTCCTTAATTTCTCTTTCTGATTTTTCATTGTTATTATATAGAAATGCAAGTGATTTCTGTGTATTGATTTTGTATCCTGAAACTTTGTTAAATTCACTGATTAGCTCTAGCAGTTTTCTGATACTATCTTTAGAGTTTCTATGTACAGTATCATGTCATCTGCAAACAGTGAGAGCTTTACTGCTTCTTTTCCAGTCTGGATTCCTTTTATTTCTTTTTCTTCTCTGATTACTGTAGCTAGGACTTCCAGAACTATGTTGAATAATAGTGGTGAAAGTGGACACGCTTGTCTTGTTCCTGATCTTAGGGGTAATGCTTTCAGTTTCTTATCATTGAAAATAATGTTTGCTGTAGGCTTATCATATATGGCCTTTACTATGTTGAAGAAGTTTTCTTCTATGCCCATTTTTTGAATTGTTTTAATCATAAATGGGTGCTGAATTTTGCCAAAGGCTTTCCCTGCATCTGTTGAGATGATCATATGGTTTTTATCTTTCAATTTGTTAATATAGTGTATCAGATTGATTGATTTGCATATACTGAAGAATCCTTGCATTCCTGGAATAAACTCAACTTCATCATGGTGTATGAGCTTTTTGATGTGTTGTTGAATTCTGTTTGCTAAAATTTTGTTGAGAATTTTTGCATCTATGTTCATCAGTGATATTGGCCTGTAGTTTTCTTTTTTTTTTTGTTGTCTTTGTCTGGTTTAATATCAGGGTACTGGTGGCCTCATAGAATGAGGTCGGAAATGTTCCTTACTCTGCAAATTTTTGAAAGAGTTTCAGAAGGATAGGCATTAGCTCTTCTCTAGATGTTTGATAGAATTCTCCTGTGAAGCCATCTGGTCCTGAGCTTTTGTTTTTTGGGAGATTTTCAATCACAGCTTCAATTTCAGTGCTTGTAATTGGGTTATTCATAATTTCTGTTTCTTCCTGGTTCAGTCTTGGAAGATTGAGCTTTTCTAAGAATCTGTCCATTTCTTCCAGGTTATCCATTTTATTGCCATATAATTGTTCATGATAGTCTCTTATAATTCTTTGTATTTCTGCATTGTCTGTTGTAACCTCTTCTTATTCATTTCGAATTTTGTGACTTGATTCTTCTCTTTTTTTTTTTCTTGATGAGTCTAGCTAAAGGCTTGTCAATTTTGTTTATCTTCTCAAAGAACCAGCTTTTAGTTTGATTAATCTTTACTATTATTTCTTTCATTTCTTTTTCATGTATTTCTGCTCAGATCTTTATGATTTCTTTCCTTATCCTAATTTTGGGGTTTTTTTGTTCTTCTTTTTCCATTTATTTTAGGTATAAAGTTAGGCTGTCTGTTTGATGTTTTTCTTGTTTCTTGAGGTAGGAATGTATTGCTTTAAACTTCCCTCTGAGAACTGCTTTTGCTGCATCCCATAGGTTGTGAGTTGTCATGTTTTCATTGCCATTTGTTTCTAGAAATTTTTTTATTTCCTTTTTGATTTCTTCAGTAACCTGTTGGTTATTTAGAAGTGTATTGTTTAATCTCCATGTGTTTGTGTTTCTTACAGCTTCTTTCTTGTAATTGATATCTAGTCTCATAGCATTGTGGTCAGAGAAGATGCTTGATATGATTTCAATTTTCTTAAATTTACTGAGGTTTGATTTGTGACCCAAGATGTGGTCTGTCCTGGAGAATGTTCCAGAATGTTCCATGTGCACTTGAGAAGAAGGTGTTTTCTTCTTGGATGGAATGTCCTAAAGATATCAATGAGATCCATCTCATATAATGTATCATTTAAGATTTGTGTTTTCTTATTCATTTTCTGTTTTGATAGTCTGTCCATTTGTATGAGTAGGGTGTTAAAGTCTCCTACTATTATTGTGTTACTGTCAATTTCTCCTTTTATGTCTGTTAGTGTTTGTTTTATGTATTGAGGTGTTCCTATGTTGGGTGCATAGATATTTACAATTGTTATGTCTTCCTCTTGGATTAATCCCTTGATCATTAGGTAGTGTCCTTCCTTATCTCTTGTAAATCTTTATTTTAAGGTCTATTTTATCTGATATGAGGATTGCTACTCCAGCTTTCTTTTGCTTCCTATTTGCATGGAAAATATTTTTCCATCCTCCCTCTTTCAGTCTATATGTGTCCTGAAGTCTGAAGTGGGTTTCATGTAGACAGCATAATATGGGTCTTGTTTTTGTACCCATTCAGCCAGTCTGTGTTTTTTGGTTGGAGCATTTAATCCATTTACATTTAAAGTAATTATTGATATATATGTTCCTGTTGCCATTTTCTTAATTGTTTGGGGTTGATTTTTTAAATCTTTTTTCTTCTCTTGGATTTCTTGACTATATAAATCCATTTAACATTTGGCTTCCCTTGTGGCTCAGCTGGTAAAGAATCTGCCTGCAATGTGGGAGACATGTGTTCGATCCTTGGGTTGGGAAGATCCCCTGGAGAAGGGAAAGGCAACCAACTCCAGAATTCTTGCCTAGAGAATTCCATGGATTATACTGTCCATGGGGTCACAAAGAGTCGAACACGACTGAGCGACTTTCACTTTCACTTTACTTCTCTTTAAACATTTGTTGTAAAGCTGGTGTGATGGCATTGAATTCTCTTAACTTTTGCTTGTCTGAAAAGCTTTTGATTTCTCAAATCAATTTTGAATGAGATCCTTGCCAGGTATAATAATCTCGGTTGTAGGTTTTTCCCTTTCAGTACTTTATATCTTGCCATTCCCTTCTGGTCTGCAGAGTTTCTGCTGAAAGATCAGCTGTTAAGCATATGGGGTTTGCCTTGTATGTTACATGTTCCTTCTCCCTTGCTGCTTTTAATATTATTTCTTTGTGTTAAGTGTTTGTTAGTTTGATTAGTATGTGTCTTGGTGTGTTTCTCCTTGGGTTTATCCTGTATGGGTCTCTTTGTGACTCTTGGACTTGATTGACTATTTTCCATGTTGGGGAAGTTTTCAACTATAATCTCTTCAAAATTTTTCTCATACACTTTCTTTTTCTCTTCATTCTGGGACCCCTATTATTATAAATTGGTGTGTTTGATATTGTTCCAGAGGTCTCTGAGATGATCTTCAGTTCTTTTCATTCTGTTTATTTTATTGTGCTCTTCAGAAGTTATTTCCACCATTTTATCTTCCAGCTCACTGATTTGTTCTTCTGCTTCAGATATTCTGCTATTGATTTCTTCCAGAGTATTTTTATTTTCAGTAACTGTGTTGTTTGTCTCTGTATGTTTATTCTTTAATTCTTCTAGGACTTTGTTAATTGATTCTTGCGTTTTCTCCATTTTGCTTTCAAGGTTTTTGATCATCTTTACTATCATTATTCTGAATTCTTTTTCATGTAATTTGCCTATTTCCTCTTCATTTATTTGGACTTCTGTGTTTCTAGCTTGTTCCTTCATTTGTGTAGTATTTCTCTGCCTTTTCATTATTATTTTTTTTTAACTTATTGTGTTTGAGGTCTCCTTTTCCCAGGCTTCAAGGTTGAATTCTTTCCTCCGTTTGTTTCTGACCTCTAAGTTTGGTTCAGTGGTTTGTGTAAGGTTCTTATAGGGTGATATTTGTGCTTAATTTTTCTTTGCTTTTCTTCTGATGGGCAAGGCTGAGAGGTGGTAATACTGTCTGCTGATGATTGGGTTTGTAATTTTGTTTTGTTTGTTGTTTGGATGAGGCATCTTGCACAGGGTGCTATTGGTGGTTAAGTGAAGATGGGTCTTATATTACAGTGGTTTCCTTTGTGTGAGTTCTCAGTATTTGATACCTCCTAGGGTTAGTTCTCTGGAAGTCTAGGGTCTTGGATTCAGTGCTCCCACTCCAAAGGCTCAGTGCTTGATATAGAATTTTGTGTGGGTCTGTATGTTCTTTTCTGCTGGTCAGGTACTCCTGTCCACTCTCAGTTGGTATTCTGCATGCACTTCTGTGTCTGAAGGTGTATTCCTGATGCATCTGTGTAGAGAGATGTATTCCACGTCCATCTGCTCCTCCGCCATCTTATTCTCTCTGTGCCTGGTCTTTTTATTTAGGGTTTGAAAACAAACTATGTAGCCTTTTCTCTCTCTCTCTTTTTGCTGGAAAAGACTGAATATAAGTATAAACTTGTTTCTAGATCACATTGAACTAATCAGATCACAAATAAACTATACAAATGGAGATTTGCTTATTCAGAATTTGTAGAATCTTGCTTTTTCATGATACTAGACATGAAATGACAGAGTATCCTGCATTAGTGATTGCCCTGATCTTAAAAACTATCATGTGCTATCACAAAACTTAAATTTTACTTTTGCGTTAGCTACCAGCTTTCTTGGTAACCTAATTAATATCACTCAGCATTGTGGCTCTTAATTTAAGGTTTTGAACATCTAGAATTTCATTCATTTTTTAAAAAAATAAGTCAACCACATTTTATTTATTACTTACAGTACTCTAACTCTGGATTTTCAGGATGAGTCAAGCCTGGCCCTTTCCCTTGTCAAGTTCCTGGTAAAACTGGGGAGGCAGTATGTTAATAGTTAATTACAAAACACTATAATGAATGGTGTGGGAGGTACATACAGGTGGCTGTGTGAAGGGAGAGTTGTTCTAGGTCAAGGATACCATTCCCATTCTGGGTGTAACAAGTAGTTTGTTGTCAAACTCCAGGAATGGAAGATGAGAGTGAAAATTTAGTCAAAAGTAAGGAAATAAATTGCCTCATAGACCATACTATAGACTTTATCCAAATCATGCTTTGGACTTTATCTTATAGGCATCACGAAGCTATTGGGGAGTTTTAAGCAGCTGCAAAAGTGTCACTTTACCTTATACAGAAGTGGCCTAATGGAAGCGTGGGTTGAGTGTAGAGACATGTTGAGGGCCAGAATTAATACGTATACTTTTCATAATGATAGAGTGGGGATACGGCTGGGATGGAGGCCTTGTTTCTGTGCCAGGGAGGAGGCTTGGAGGGAGAGGAGGTGAGAGCAGTAATCCAGAGAGCAGCTATGGGAGACAATGGCCCTGGGCTGGAGAGGGGAGAGTGACAGAGATGAAAGTTTTTAAGGACATACTATAAAGACCTTGGAGAGGAGGATGAGAGACAGGGGGTAGCCCAGATGACCTGAGGTAAGAAATACAGATGGAGGAAAAGCAGGTTGTGGGAAGAAGGCTTCCCCTTTGGGTATGCTGTGTGAACTGTCTATTGCCTATTGAATTGCATATTAACTCATTGCTTAACTTTCAACACTTACTGTGCTCAAGATACAACCTACTTCCTAACTTTATTTCTGGCCCAAATACCTGTTTTTACCCCTCAGTCCGCCAAACTTGACTATCTGCTACTCTCAGACAAAAATAATTTCCATCTCTGTTGCTTTGCACATGATCCCTTTACCTGGCTTGACTTCCCTTCTGTCTTTCATGCCAGAAGATGATCTGTATTTAAAGGCTCTTCTTGGAAACACTTCTTAATTCTTTTAAATGTTTGTAGTCTCTCCAGCACTTTTTAACTTATAAGTTTAAGCAGCCATTCTGCCTTTTATATTGCAGCTAATTATGTGTCTTTCTTACTTATATTTCTTTTATAAATGGCCAGGATATTGTTTTGGACATAATATGTGCTTAATAAATGTTTATTGGCCAGAAAGAAGATAGTATTTGGTTTGGGGAGAGCACTGAATGTTGATCAAAGGGTATGTATTGTCTAGGTTCTCAACACTTCAATCTTTCCCAGTACTTTTGTTAACATAGTAAAGGTTGCTTTTGTAGGAAATAAAGAACAGTTGAAATTATTAATGACTTGTAGAAAGGACCCTTCTCTTTAAGACTGGATGATACCTTTTACTTTAAAAAGTCACTTGCTTTATAATTCTATAATTTTCCCCTACCCTTCTCATTTCTTTCATAATACTGTTTGAAATTGTTAGCTAATTAACATGGCTTAAAAGTCTTATTTTTTTACTTCACTCATTAAAATTAACTTAAGGAAGCAAAGTAGCAAAGAAGGCTCCTATGAGCTATTAGAGAAGGGTTAAAATTCAAAATATTTTATCTAATAAGTAAGAAAAGGCATAGCTGTTGACATGGCTTTTTATATAAAAAGTGATACAGTGATAGTAAAACTTTAAAAAGTTAGATTAGGAAAGAATATGGTTATAGAATATGAACATGGTACACAAGTTGGCACTAGAGAAGACTTTCTACAGTACTATCATCTGAGATAACAAGGCATTGCACTAATGTGACAAATGAAAATAGATCGCAAACAAGTGCCATATTCTGTAATGCTCCTATTGTGCACTAGTGTAGGTCTCTCTACAGTGGCAGTTGATTTAATTCCCTTAGCTGTTGTTCACTCAGTCGTGTCCTACTTTTTGCAACTCCATAGACTGCAGCACACCAGGCTCCCCTGTCCTTCATGATTTCCCAGAGTTTGTTCAAACTCATGTCCATTGAATTGGTGATTCTATCTAGTCATCTCATCCTCTGCTGCCCCCTTCTCCTTTTGCCTTCAATCCTTCCAGCATCAGTGTCTTTTCCAATGAATTGGCTCTCTGCATCAGGTAGCCACATATAGGAGTTTCAGCTTCAGCATCAGTACTTCCAATGAATATTCAGGGTTGATTTCTTCTAGGATTGACTGGTTTGCAGTCCAAGGGACTCTCAAGAGTATTCTCTAGTACCACACTTCAAAAGCATCAATTCTTTGGTGCTTTATGGTCCAACTCTCACGTACATGACTACTGGAAAAATCATAGCTTTGACTAGATGGACCTTTATTGGCAAGGTGATATTTCTGCTTTGTAATACGCTGTCTAGGTTTGTCATAGCTTTCCTTCCAGGGAGCAAACGTATTTTATTTTCATGGCTGCAGTCACTGTCCATAGTGATTTTGGAGCCCAAGAAAATAAAATCTGTCACTGCTTCCACTTTGCCCCTTCTATTTGCCATTAAGTGATGGGACTGGAAGCCATGATCTTAGTTTTTTTCAATGTTGAGTTTTAAGCCAGCTTTTTTACCCTCCTCTTTCACTTTCATCAAGAGGCTCTTCAGTTCTTCACTTTCTGCCATTAGAGTGGTATCATCTGTGTATCTGAGGTTGCTGATATTTCTCCCAGCAATCTTGATTCCAGCTTGTGATTCATCCAGCACAATATTTTGCATGATATACTCTGCATGTAAGTTAAATAAGCAGTGTGACAATATACAGCCTTGTTGTTGTTCCATGTCCAGTTCTAACTGTTGCTTCTTGACTTGCATACAGGTTTCTTAGGAGGAAGGTAAGGTGGTATGGTATTTCCATCTCTTGAAGAATTTTCCACAGTTTGTTGTGATCCACACAGTCAAAGGCTTTGGTGTAGTCAATAAAGCAGAAGTAGATGTTTTTCTGGAACTCTCTTGCTTTTTTGATGATCCAACGAATGTTGAGAATCTAATCTCTCCTTCCTCTGCCTCTTCAAAATGTAATTTGTATGTTTGGAAGTTCTTGGTTCATGTACTGCTGAAGGCTAGCTTGTAGGATTTTGACCATAACTTTATTAGCATGTGAAACTAGAGCAGTTGTACAATAGTTCAAATATTCTTTAGCATTGCCCTTCTTTGGGATTGGAATGGACACTGACCTTTTCCAGTCCTTTGGCTGCTGCTGAATTTTCCAAATTTGCTGACATATTGAATGCAGCACTTTAACAGCATCATCTTTAGGATTTGAAATAGCTCAGCTGGAATTCTATCATCCCCATTAGCTTTGTTATAGTAAATGCTTCCTAAGGCCCACTTGAAGTCACACTCCAGGATATCTGGTTCTAGACGAGTGATCACACCATTGTGGTTATCCAGGTCATTAAGATCTCTTTGTACAGCTCTTCTGTGTATTCTTGCTGTCTCTTGTTAATGTCTTTTGCTTTGTTTGGTTAGCTCTTTGCTGTTTCTACTCTTTACTGTGTCCATCTTTGTATGAAATGTTCCTTTGGCTTCTCTGATTTTCTTGGAGAGATCTCTAGTCTTTTCCATTCTATTGTTTTCCTCTATTTCTTTTCATTGTTCATTTAAGAAGACTTTCTTATCTATCCTAGCTATTCCCTGGCACTCAGTATTCAGTTGGGTGTGCATGCATGTCCAATATCTTCAGTCATGTCCAACTCTTTGAAACACTGTGAACTGGAGCCTGCCAGGCTCCTCTGTTCATGGGATTCTCCAGGCAAAATACTGGAGTGGGTTGCCATGTCCTCTTCCCATTGAACCCATGTCTCCTGTGTCTCCTGCATTGCAGGCCAATTCTTTATCGCTGAACCACAAGGAAGCCCTCAGTTGGGTATATCTTTCCCTTTCTCCTTTGCCTTTCACTTTTCTTCTTTCCTCAACTATCTGTAAGGCCACTTCAGACAACAACTTTGCTTTCTTGAATTTTTTTTTTTTTTACTTTGAGAGAGTTTTGAACACTACCTCCTGTACAATGTTATGAACCTCTGTCTATAGTTCTTCAGGCACTCTTGTCTACCAGAGCTAATCCCTTGAATTATATTCATCACCTTCACTGTATAATCATAAGGACTTGATTTAGGTTATATGAAAGTGAAAGAGGAGAGTGAAAAAGTTGGCTTAAAGCTCAACATTCAGAAAACTAAGATCATGGCATCTGGTACCATCACTTCACGGCAAATAAATGGGGAAACAGTGGGAACAGTGGCTGACTTTATTTTTTTGGGCTCCAAAATGACTAAAGATGGTGACCTCAGCCATGAAATTAAAAGTCGCTTGCTGCTTGGAAGAAAAGTTATGACCAACCTAGACAGCGTATTAAAAAGCAGAGACATTACTTTGCTGACAAAGGTCCATCTAGTCAAGGCAATAGTTTTTCCAGTAGTCATGTATGGATGTGAGAGTTGGACTCTAAAGAAAGCCGAGCACTGAAGAATTGATGCTTTTGAACTGTGGTGTTGGAGAAGACTCTTGAGAGTCCCTTGGACTGCAAGAAGATCCATCCAGTTCATCCTAAAGGAGATCAGTCCTGGGTGTTCATTGGTAGGACTGATGTTGAAGCTGAAACTCCAGTACTTTGGCCACCTCATGCGAAGAGCTGACTCATTCGAAGAGACCCTGGTGCTGGAAAAGATTGAGGGCAGGAGGAGGAGACAACAGAGGATGAGATGGCTGGATGGCATCACCGACTTGATGGCCATGGGTTTGGGTAGACTCCGGGAGTTGGTAATGGACAGGGAGGCCTGGCGTGCTGCAGTTCATGGGGTCACAAAGAGTCGGACAGGACTGAGTGACTGAACTGAACTGAATTGAATGGTTTAGTGGTTTTCCCTACTTTTTTCAATTTAAGCCTTAATGTTGTATTAAGAAGCTGATGATCTGAGCCACAGTCAGCTCCAGATCTTGGTTTTACTGACTGTATAGAGCTTTTCCATCTTTGGTTTGTATAATCAATCTGATTTTAGTATTGACAATTTTCTGACGTCCGTGCGTAGAATCATCTGTTCTGTTGTTGGAAAAAGGTGTTTGCTATGGCCAATGTGTTCTCTTTAAAAAACTCTGTTAGCCTTTACCCTGCTTCATTCTGTACTCCAAGGCCAAACTTGCCTATTACGCCAGGCATCTCTTGACTTCCTACTTTTGCATTCCAATCCCCTATGATGAAAAGGACATCCTTTTTGATTTTAGTTCTAGAAGGTCTTGTAGGTCTTTATAGAACTGGTCAACTTCTTTGGGATCAGTGGTTGGGACATAGACTTGCATTACTGTGATATTGAATGGTTTGCCTTGAAAATGAACAGAGATCATTCTGTCATTTTTGAGATTGTGCTCAAGCACTATATTTCACACTCTTTTGTAAACTATGAGGATTGCTCCATTTCTTCTGAGGGATTTTTGCCCACAGTAGTAGATATAATGATCATCTGAATTAAATTCACTCATTCCTGTCCTAATGCCTAAGATGTTGATGTTTACTCCTGCCATCTCCTACTTTACTACATCCTATATACCTTGATTCATAGACCTAACATTCCAGATTCCTATACAGTATTGTTTTTTTTTTTTTTTTGCAGCTCTAGACTTTATTTTCACCATCAGACATATCCACAACAGAGTGTTGTTTCTGCTTTGGCCCAGCTGCTCCATTCTTTCTGGAGCTATTAGTAATTGTCCTCTGCTCTTTCCCTGCAGCATATTGGACACTCTTCCATCTGAGAGGGGGGTTCATCTTCTGATGTCATATATTTTTTACCTTTTGATAGTGTTAATGGGGTTCTGAGGGAAGAGTAACTGGATTGGTGTGCCATTTCCCCCTCCAGCTGACCACATTTTATCAGAACTTTTCATTATGATCTGTCCATCTTGGGTAGCCCTGCACAACATGGCTAATAGCTTCACTGAGTTAGGCAAAGCTGTGTTCCATAAAGGGGTAGTTCCCTAGCATATCCATTTAATTTTCAGTATCTTTGGGGCATATAGAAAAGCATACATGAATTAGGAAAGATTAGAAAACTCTTTTATTTTTTTGTACTCTAAATTTTAATATATAAGTGTCACACACCCTTAAAATACACCTGGTATTATGGAATTATGCATGAGCAGAATGCATAATGTAAGAAATTTCTTCTTTTTATATTACTAGATATCTCTAATTTAGGACCACATCAGTGGGAAGCTGATTTTGTATTTATGATGAAGGTGTATCTGTAGCCTAGAACAGATTTATAGACTGAAGAAAAGTGTATAAAATCCAAATTCTTTAAGAGCTGCACACTTGAGGCCAAAGACTTTCCATTTGAGAAGGACTATGTAAGTCTGATAAAGAAGGAAAGGGGTCAATTTTGCACATGGTAAAAAGATAAGCAAGATCTGAACTTGGATCCTACATTAGAATAATCTTTGCTATAAATTCCAATAAAGTTTTTTTTTGTTCCTGATATATAACTGATTTTGTGCTGGAAAAGAAACAAGAATTATTTTACAAAATAGCTTCAGGCTAATTTTTACTATTTGCTGGTAGAAGAGATGGGAGATGTTTTCAGAAAGCATATGCACCCTCTAGCCCCTGGTGAGAATCATCTACTTTCAGGGGTCGTGGTCACCTATGTGAAAGTGAAAGTCGCTCAGCCATGTCCAACTCTTGCAACTCCATGGACTATACAGTCCATGGAATTCTCCAGGCCAGAACACTGGAGTGATTAGCCTTTCCCTTCTACAGAGGATCTTCCCAATGCAGGGATTGAACTAAGGTCTCCTGCATTGCAGGTGGATTCTTTACCAGCTGAGCCACAAGGGAAGCCCCATGGTCACCGATGGCAGTTGGTTAGATCCCCATAGGTGATTTGGGGTAAAATAAAGTTTTAGCTTTCTATTTTTTTCTTTTACTTCCCAAGGCTTACTACATCATATTTACTTTTTGAAATAAAATGAATCATTGAAAGCATCACGACTTTAGTTTAGTCAGGATTTAATAACTATATTGGGGTATTTAAAAAGAAGATTTAGGTTAAACTTCAACAACTTGCAAGGTGCAATTGCATTTTTTTTTTGATGGGAGCACAATGTTCTTTTCACATTTCCTACTTCTCTGGCATTTATTATAAGGAACAAAGCATTTCTGGAATGCTCATTTTAATTTGAAAGCTCAGGCTATTCTATGGAAAACATTTGGCGCTTGGAGGATCTGAACAATAATAGAGGAATGTTCAGTGGGAAGTGTCATGAACTGTGGCACTTAAAATAAATTCTGAAGGAACATTTTAGACAATGATACTTATTGTTCATTTCAAACAAAGGTTTTAAGCAAGGTGCTGTAATTTGTCTTAATCTGGACAAGTATCTTTTAACTCTTGATATATAAATTACACAGATAATAGCAAGATACTTGTCTTTTGGAATATGTCAAAACCCATGTAATAAACCAGACTTACTATCATCTTTACATAGTGCATGATAAAGACATGTGACCCTATTTGACTGCTTGAAGAGCACACAGAATGTTCTTTGTTAATTGACTTCTTCACATTTAGCTTGGAAGACCCTATTAGCAAGATATAGATAGACCCAGAGAGAACATATTTGACAAGGATCTCATGGGGATAGACTAGAAAACATGTTAAATATCATCTAACACTTGTGTCATGTCTTATGTGTTAAAAAACACTTTACATGATTTAAACTTCATATATTCTTACAGGATAATATGATTATTATCATTTTCCAAGAGAGGAAATAAATACTTGCTATAAGGAAATCCACTCTGGGTTGTGAATATGGGAATAAAGCAGACTAGGATAAAGACGAGGGTTTGTTGGACAGAGGAGGGGAATAAAAGGGCAGATGAAAATTATTTTCATCCACATATTTCCCCTGTAGCTTGTGAGTTCTTTCTCAGTTCAGTTCAGTCATTCAGTCATGTCCAGTTCTTTGTGACCCCATGGACTGCAGCACGCCTAGCTTCCCTGTCCATCACCAATTCCCTTCTCAGTTCTTGGCTAAGAACTGGGTCCAGTTAGTCACATAGACAAATATTTAATGCTCCATTAATAATAAACCAGCAAAATCTCTAGGAGCCACAGAACAGGAAAGATTATGTATAGTCTGTTGTCAAAGATGTGGTACATGATTGTTAAAAGACTTGGCTCTTTGATGACATACAAGAGCCTAGCTTTCAACAAGAGTTTCAAGTCGTTTTAAAATTCTGGATACAGGTGTTTTTTTCTTCTCTACAATGGGGATCTTCAAGTTTTGCTTATGAAAATGTTAACCGTATTGTTATTGGGATTCAAGGTTTAATTAAGAAATGGATATTTTTCACAATGTAATTTTGTATAATGTTTTGTTTCCAAATACAGAAACTTAATTTCTGTCTCCAAACAATGCTCTTATCATGAGTTTATTCTTTTTTTTTTAAATTAATTGCTTATTTCTATTTTGGTTGCACTGGGTCTTTGTTGCTGCATGGGCTTTTGCTAGATGCAAAGAGCAGGGGCTACCGTCTAGTTGTGGTGTGCAGGCTTCTTGTTGCAGTGGCTTTCTTGTTGTGGAGCATGGGCTCTAGACACATGGGCTTCAGTAGTTGTAGCACTTGGGCTCAGTAGTTGTGGCTTGTGGGGCCCTAGAATGTGCAGGCTTTGGTAGTTGTGCCGAGTAGGCTCAGTAGTGGTGTATGGGCTCAGTTGCCCTGAGCATGTAGAATCTTCCTGGACCAGGGATTGAACCTGTGTCCCCTGCATTGGCAGGCAGATTTCTATCCACTGTACCACTAGGGAAGTTTGAGTGTATTCTTATTTTAGGAAATCTGCAAAAGTAATGTATGCTCATTATTAACATATTCAGGCAATTTAAAATATAGACATTTATATTCTCTGTTTGAAAGAGAAAGATAAATATCATATACTAATACATATATAAGGACTCTAGAAAGATGGTACTGATGAATTTATTTGCAGGGCAACAATGGGAAAACAGACATAGAGAACAGACTTATGGACATCAGGTAGAGGGGAGGAGAGGATGAAATGAAGGGAGAAAGTAACATGGAAACTTAAATTACCATACATAAAATAGATTGCCAATGGGAATTTGCTGTATGACTGGGGAACTCAAACAGGGACTCTGTATCAATCTAGAGGGGTGGGATGGGGAGGGAGATGGGTGGGAAGTTCAAGAGAGAGGGGACATATGTATACCTATGGCTGATTCATGTTGATGTTTGACAGAAAAACAACAAAATTCTGTAAAGCAATTATCCTTCAATTAAAAAAATAAATTAATTAACATAAAAGTTAATTTGTTCAACTACTCCATTCATTAAGCCATTTATATAAGAAACACTTATTGAACAACTACTTGATGTTGAAATTGATGCTTGCTTCTTGGAAGAAAAGCTATGACAAACCTATAGAGTGTATTACAAAGCAGAGACATCACTTTGCTGACAAAGGTCCATATAGTCAAAGCTTTGGTTTTTCCAGTAGTCATGTATGGATGTGAGAGTTGGACCATAAAGAAGGCTGAGCACCAAAGAACTGATGCTTTCAAATTGTGGTGCTGGGGAAGACTGTTGAGAGTCTTTTGGATGGCTAGGAGATCAAACCAGTCATTCCTAAAGGAAATAAACCCTGAATATTCATTGGAAGGACTGATGTTGAAACTGAAGCTTCAATACTTGGCCACCCGATGCAAAGAGCCGATTCATTGGAAAAGACCTTGATGCTGGGCAAGATTGAGGGCAAGAGGAGAAGGGAATGATAGAAGTTGAGATGGTTGGATGATATCACTGACTCAATGGATGTGAGTTTGAGCAAGCTCTGGGAGATAGTGAAGGACAGGGAAGCCTGGTGTGCTGCAGTCCATGGGGTCATGAAGAGTCTGACACGACTTAGTGACTGAACCACCACCACCACCACCATCACAACAACTTCATGCATTGTTTTGAGTGCTGGAGAAGGAAACCACATTTTCTGTTTTCATGGAGTTTGCATTTTGTGTTGGAAGGGTGCAATAAACATATATGAACAAAAAATATCAGGTTCTGAAATGTCCTGAAGAAGTATAAAAGGTAGTGAGGGAACAGAGTGGAAGAGGATGAGGACTGGGGTGGTCAGGAAAGGCCTCTTGATAGGACACCTTGAGGGGGTCTGAGTGTTGGGGAGGCCAACTGAGTTGGGGGAGAGTGTAGGAGAGAGGTAAGAGTTTACAAAGGGCCAGAATGTAGGTCAGAGTGAGAACCTGGGTTTTGTCCTCCTTAGATAGCCACTGTTTAACATGTTTCAGAGTGATTCTGCACTGCACCCCCATACACATTAGTAATCTCTTTTTTTAACCTAAATAGATTGCTACCTACTGACTTAACTGTAATTATTTCTGCCTCCCTCTTAATACAGATTGCTGGCTACAAAGTTATATAAATAATCATTCAATATATATATGTCAAATAATGTATATGTGTATATTGTATATAGTATATTTTGCATTGTTCCAATAGTAAAACTTGATGAGATTCCTTCCTTCCTTTCTTTCTTCCTATCTTTAGTTGGGAAGTCCGTGGTAGCTGATAATATTGCTATTGGTGACTTGACTTGACTTTTGGGAATGTACTAGTAGTATTGGGAATGAATCATGTTATTATGAAATACTTCTTTTTGTTCTGGTCTACGATATCCCAAGACTGTTCCTCTTGCAATTTGTCTGACGAGTGACTTGTGTTTTTCCAATTTTAGGTTACTACACTTGTAAATTGTCCCCAGAATCCTTCCAACAGGAAAAAAGGACGTTCAAAAAGAGCCAGAGTCCTTCTAGCTTCTGTAGAGGAAGCAACTTGGAATTTATTAGACAAAGGAGAGAAGATTGCTCAGGAAGCCACAGTTTTAAAGGAAGAACTTACCGGGGCACTTGAGGAAGTTCGCAAAGAAAGTGAGTACTCTAGTCCTGGTTGGAAGCAACTGCATATCCTTATGGGATTAGGTACTGAATTAGATTTGAGTGTTGTGTTTTAGTTGATTTGGGTTTAACTGGTCTTTTGTTGAGCTCTGAGGAGCTAACTGTGGGAGACAGAGTGGCTCATTAGGCAGATCCAAGGCTCAGAGCCCCACTCTTGATTCTTCCTTTATTTGTTCTCCTCACGCCATAGTTTAGCCATAATAAACAGAGAAATGTACACTTTTTGTCATTAAATGATATATGACTAATGAAGCTGAAGACGTCTCTTTTCCCATACGTAAAAAATTTTCAGTTTCCTTGTAAACAGTTGGAGATAGAAGTTTCAGTCCTGGCCACCTTAGAGGTACATTTTTTATTTTTCTGGAGGTTTATATTTCCTAAACATAAAAAATTGTTTTGCATAAACTATGTATAACTCACGTTGCTGCTGTGTTAATAGTACACAATAAGGGACATGTAGTGGGAGTGATAAATCAGGAGCTTGGTATGAACATAGGCACACTACTATATATAAGACAGATAACCAACAAGGACCTACTGTATAGCATAGGGAACTCTACTCAATATTCTATGATAATCTATATGAGGAAAGAATATAGAAGAGAATGAATATATGTATAACCGAATATATATGTATATGTATTTGCTGTACACTTGAAATAAACACACCATTATAAATCAACTATCCTCCAAGTTAAAAAACCACACACACAAAATTATATACTAAAAGCATATATTTCACCTTTTGATATTTTGAATAGTTTTTTTAATCATTTTTATTTATTTTTAATTGAAGGATAATTGCTTTACAATACTGTTAGTTTCTGCCATATATCACATGAATTAGCCAAAGGTATACATACATCTCCCTCTTGGAACTCCTTCCCACTTTCCACCCCATCCCACCCCGCTAGATTGTCACAGAGCACTGATTTGAGCTCCCTGAGTCATACAGCAAATTCCCACTGGCTATCTGTTTTATATATGGTAATGTATATATTTCCTTGAATCATTAGCAGGCTATTTTATAAAGAACTGAACAGTACTCTTTTAGTTAGTGGATTGATTTTGTATATCAGCTCGCTGTTAGGAGCTATTTTGAGAGTATAAAGCAGCAAATTTTCCTGTTCCGCTTCTTAAAAGAGACCAGGGGGTATTCATCTATTTCCCTCTCCCCATCCCAAACATAATTTTAAGGAAATCAGGGAATTTTTACTAATTAAATAATTAAAATGAATATATTAACCACAATAAACTTTAGGTCAAATACAAGTTTTTT
The DNA here is from genome assembly GCA_007570785.1 of Antilocapra americana. Lineage (NCBI taxonomy): Eukaryota > Metazoa > Chordata > Mammalia > Artiodactyla > Antilocapridae > Antilocapra > Antilocapra americana. The sequence goes on from ML663567.1 coordinate 2,637,658, forward strand.
GGTTATATATGTTATATGTATGCATGCTGTTGTTTCAGTTGTATTCAACTCTTTACAACTCTGTGGACCATAGCCTGCCAGGCTCCTCTGTCCATGGGTTTCTCCAGGCAAGAATTGTGGAGTGGGTTGCCATGCCCTCCTCCAGGAGATCTTCCCTACCCTGGGATCTACCCACATCTCTTACATCTCCTGCATTGGCAGGCAGGTTTTTTTTTTTTTTTTTTTTTACCTCTAGTACCACTTGGGAAGCCCACATATATTATATATGATTTATATATTAAAGGGATTCTTTGTAAAGTATATAAAAAATGCCTAAGATAATTTGAAATAAATTCATCATTCCTCCTTGCTCCCTACCACCTCAGACCCATTTTTTCTCCTGTCTTCTCTGCCATGGTATCGTCATCCACTTAGTTACCAAATCAGTTAGACTTTTTGTTTTTATTCTATCCCTCTCTTCCAATTAGCCTCCAAGTTTAACAAATTCTTCTTTTTTTCCCCTCAGATCTGTTCTCTCTTCTCCATTGTTAATGTTGCCTTCTGAATTTTGGATTACTGCCTTAGCCTTGTCCAATACCAAAGCCAAAAGTGTTTTTTTAAAATTAAAATATATTTCATTATAGATTTGTTTTGCATTTTTCTAATAATGAGTGTTGTTGAGCATCTTTTCATGTGCTCAAATCCGGTGCTTTGTGAGAACCTAGAATGGTGGGATGGTGTGGGAAGTGGGCGGGAGGTTCAAGAGGGAGAGGACAGATGTATGCCTATAGCTGATTCATGTTGATGGATGGCAGAAACCAACTCAATATTGTAAAGCAGTTATCCTTCAATTAAAAATAATAAATTAAAAAAAGAAAATATACTTATTTTACTTCCCTGCTTAAAATCCTTTTAGTATCTTTTGAAGAATTAGGGATTATCTTTCTGGATAAAGTTCAAACTTTTAAACTCAGCTCCTGCAACGTTCCATGTTTGGCTTCTACCATTCTCTCCTTTCTCTTTTTATTTTTTGGCTTCTGGGATCTTAGTTCCATGGTTAGGGATCGAACCTGTGCCCCCTGCAGTGGAAGCACAGGATTTTAACCACTGGACCACCAGAGAAGTCTCTAGACTCAACTTCTTAAAGGTGGCAATTACCACGTTTATTTGATACATGACAGACACCTGAAAAATGTTTGTTAAATAAAAAAGGAACCTAAGCATCATTTTATATTATAAAAATTTATAATTATTTTTGCCTGTTTTTATGAAAAATTTTCTTTCATAGTTATGGTTTCTTTGCTAAGTCTTTGGAAAGACTATGAACCCTATTTGGTACTGTTTCTCTCAGAAAATGTGATATATTCGCCAACATAGTTTCCATAAATCACCTGGCAGTGAATATGTAAGACATTGGTTTTTCTTAGAAGAGAATAATAATTGTCAAGAAATGGTATTTGCTTTCTTTTTTTCAAAAAAAGTAATCAACACTTTTAGCTCAACAAAAGTAAATTATTTTAAGGAAAAGTTCTCAAAGAGAAGTCTCTTTGGATTCTAGAATTATGCAATGTATCCCTCACTGTGTTCTGTTATAATGTGTGAAATACATATATGTGGCATATGCTATATACACAACAAATACATTTGGTTAAAGATCACCAAGTGCTTTATACTCCTAATCTTTTTGACCAACTGCCAAGTTGAATTACTGCCACTAGTGTGTAGGAGGAAGGCAGTGAAATGGCAAATGGTTCTGGAATTTGGGGAATGGCCAATGCTTATCTTGTGGATAGCAGAGATAGTGACAGTGAGAACACTGTTCTCTAAAACTTGGAAGGAATTTTAGCTCAGTGGTGGAGTTGAAGTATCAGGAGAATGAGTTCTGATCCAAGTAACTCTGTATAATACTAGAAACATATTTTTAAAATTTCCTGCTTTCATTTTTTTTTGAGGGCTTTGTCTAGTGGCATAATGTGAAGGAGTTTTGAAGAGCAAATGATAAGCTTAATGCTTTTGAAAGAATGAAGAATACTGCAAGTAGAGGATTTTTTACCTATACTGTATATATATTGACTTCAAGAAGATTTCTGACACTAATTTAGAATTTTTTTCTAACAAAAACAGTATAATTTACATAGCCTTATTATAGGAGTCTCTTTTATTCTGTTTTACTGCCTTCTGTGGCTTTAGCTAGACAGTCAAAGTGATAAATAAAATGGGCATTTGGTTACCTAAAGAAGCTGCTTGTAGAAGATAGTATATGGATAGTGTTGGGGGAGAATGGTGAAAGGAAAGGTGAAACTGTCAAGATCCAGAAACTGTGGTCCATGTATTGATTATATATGGTCACTCATAACATAATAGACCTTTTACAATGGTAAGGTATTAAATCTGGTATTAAATAGTTTGAGAATATTCACATAACAGTTACTTAGGAATTAGCTAAGAATTATTTAAAATGTCTTGATTATATTTTTTGCCTGAAGCCTATTTGCTACTTTTGTGTAACCTTTGCTCTTCTATAACAGACATTGTTTCTCAGTTATACAGTTGCTTTAAGGATTTTTAGTGGTTTAATAAGAATGACATATATACAAAAAATACACGTTGTCAGACAGCTCAATATATTTTCATTGTGAATATACGAATGTAACCTCCACCTAGATCAATAATAGAACAATAATAGAGTAATAGAATATATAGAATTACAGAAAAGAATATATAGAATAACAATAAATAACAATAGAAATATATGGAAATAAATAAATAACAATAGAATATATAGAATAACAATAATAGAATCAAAAATAGAACAATACTAGAACCCTCGAAGCATACCCTGTGTCGGTTACTGCTCTCACCACACAGGTAACCATTATTCTGGTATTACAAAGACTAGTTTTTTATTCTCCCTCTTTTTGAACTTTGTATAAGTAGGGTCATACAGTATTTGGCCTCTTGAGTATGGCTCCTTTTGCCCAATGTTCTCTTTGTGAGGCCTTGCCATCTAGTGGTTCATTTGTTTTTGTTGTTGAATGTGTGGATCCTCAGTCATTTCAGTTGCGTCCGACTCTTTGTGATGCTGTGGACCGTAGCGTGCCAGTCTCCTCTGTTCATGGGATTTTCCAGGTGTCAATACTTGAGGGGGTTGCAATGTTTTCCTCTAGGGGATCTTCCTGACCCAGGAATTGTACCCAGGTCTCCTGTGTCTCCTGCATTGGCAGGTGGTTTCTTTACCACTGGTGCCACCTGGAAAGCCCCTTCATTGTTTAATAGGCCATAATTATTTATCTGCCCTATTGTTGAAGAATATTTGAGTTGTTTCCAGTTTTTGGCTTTAATGCATTCCTCTTATGTACATAGCTGTGCATTATGGTGCATGAATGTAGACATCCTGTTGGGTTTATACCTAGGAATGAAATTACTGGGTCACAAGGTAAACATTCAGCTTTAATAGATATTACCAAACAGTTTTTCAGGCTGGATTTTCCAATTGATGTACTCATCAGTAATGTATAAGAATTCTAGTTGTTTTACATTCTTACTAACTTGATGTTAACATGTGTCAGTACTTTAAATTCAAGTGTATATAGTGGTATCCAATTTTCAATTTTTTCTTTATTTTACTTTTCAATTAAAAATATAAGTATAACTGAACAATGGACTGGTTCAAAATTGGGAAAGAAGTATATCAAGGCTGTATATTGTCACCCTTGTTATTTAACTTACATGCATAGTACATCATGCAAAATGATGGGCTGGATGAATCGCAAGCTGGAATCAATATTGCTGGGAGAAATATCAATAACTTCAGACATGCATATGATACCACTCTAATGGCAGAAATTGAAGAGGAACTAAAGAGCCTGTTGATGAGGGTGAAAGAAGAGAGTGAAAAAGCTGGCTTAAAACTCAACATTCAAAAAAAAGAAGATCATGGCTTCCAGCCCCATCACTTCATGGCAAATAGAAGGGGAGAAAGTAGAAATAGTGACAGATTTTGTTTTCTTGGGCTCCAAAATCACGACGGATGGAGACTACAGCCATGAAATTAAAAGATCCTTGCTCCTTGGAAGGAAAGCTATGACAAACCTAGACAGCATATTAAAAAGCAGAAATATCACTTTGTTGACAAAGGTCTGGATAGTCAAATCTATGGTTTTTCCATTTGTCATGTATGAATGTGAGAGTTGGACCATAAAGAAGGTGGAATACTGAAGAATTGATGCTTGTGAACTCTGGTGCTGGAGAAGACTCTTTTTTTTTTTTATTAAATTTTTTTATTTATTATTATTTTTTTTAATTGTTTTTGCCATACATTGTCATGATATCACCATGGGTTTACATATGCTTCCCCTCCGGGTCCCCCCTCCCTCCTCCCTCCCCCCCGGGAAATCTCGCTGCACCAGTCCCGAGCATCAATCCTGGGCTGGCGATTGATTAGACACATGACAATTAACATGCTTCAGTGCCCTTCTCCCATATCATCCCACCCTTACCCTCATCCACAAAGTCCACGAGTCTATTCTATACATCTGCGTTCCTTTTGGTGTCTCGTATGTTGGGTTCTCGTTACCATCTTTCTAAATTCCATATATATGCGTTAATATACTATATTGTTGTTTTTGCTTCTGGCTTACTTCACTCTGGATAATGGGCTCCAGTTTCGTCCATCTGAGTAGAATTGCTTCAAATGAATTTTTTTTAATGCTGAGTAATATTCCATTGTGTATATGTACCACAGCTTTCTTATCCATTCATCAGTTGATGGGCATCTAGGTTG
>ML663567.1:2657419-2717637 GCA_007570785.1 Antilocapra americana
TTTTCATTTCTAATTCTGTTGATTTGGTTCTTCTCCCTTTGTTTCTTGATGAGTCTGGCTAATGGTTTGTCAATTTTATTTATCTTATCAAAGAACCAGCCTTTGGCTTGGTTGATTTTTGCTATAGTCTCTTTTGTTTCCTTTGAAATTTTTGCCCTGATCTTTAAGATTTCTTTCCTTCTACTAGACCTGGGCTTGTGCATCTCTTCCCTTTCTAGTTGCTTTAGGTGTAAAGTAAGGTTATTTATTTGATTTTTTTCTTGTTTCCCGAGGTGAGCTTGTATTGCTATGAACTTTCTCCTTAGCACTGCTTTCACAGTGTCCCATAGGTTTTGGGCTGTTGTGTTTTCATTTTCATTCGTTTCCATGCATAACTGAATTTCATTTTTGATTTCTTCTGTAATTTGTTGGTTATTCAGCAGTGTGTTGTTGAGCCTCCCTATGTTGAAAGTTTTGAATGGTTTTCTCCTGTAATTGATATCTAATCTCATTGCATTGTGGTCAGAAAAGATGCTTGGGATGATTTCAATATTTTTGAATTTACCAAGGCTAGATTTATGGCCCAGGATGTGATCTATCCTGGAGAAGGTCCCGTGTGCGCTTGAGAAAAAGGTGAAATTCCTTGTTTTGGGGTGGAGTGACCTATAGATATCAATTAGGTCTAGTTGGTCTATTGTATCATTTAAAGTTTGGATTTCCTTGTTACTTTTCTGTGTAGTTGATCTATCCATTGGTGTGAGTGGTGTATTAAAGTCTCCCACTATTATTGTGTTGTTGTTAATTTCCCCTTTCATACTTGTTAGCATTTGCCTTACATATTGTGGAGCTCCTATGTTAGGTGCATAAATATTTATAATTGTTATTTCTTCTTCTTGGATTGATCCTTTGAGGATTATGTAATGTCCATCTTTATCTCTTTTCACTGCCTTTATTTTAAAGTCTACTTTATCTGATATGAGTATTGCCACTCCTGCTTTCTTTTGGTCTTTATTTGCATGGAATATCTTTTTCCAGCTTTTAACTTTCAGTCTATATGTGTCCCTAGGTTTGAGGTGGGTCTCTTGTAGACAACATATATAGGGGTCTTGTTTCTGTATCCAATCGGCCAATCTTTGTCTTTTGGTTGGGGCATTCAACCCGTTTACATTTAAGGTAATTATTGATAAGTATGATCCTGTTGCCATTTATTTTATTGTTTTGGGTTCCAGATTATCTATCCCATCGGTGTTTCCTATCTAGGAAAGATCCTTCAGCATTCGTTGGAGGGCTGGTTTGGTGTTGCTGAATTCTCTCAGTTTCTGCTTGTCTGAAAAACTTTTGAATTCTCCTTCAAATTTGAATGAGATCCTTGCTGGGTACAGTAATCGGGGTTGTAGCTTGTTTTCTTCCATGACTTTAAGTATGTTTTGCCATTCCCTTCTGGCCTGAAGCGTTTCTGTTGAGAGATCAGCTGTTATCCTTATGGGATTCCCCTTGTGAGTTATTTTTTGCTTCTCCCTTGCTGCTTTTAATATTTGGTCTTTGTATTTGATATTTGTTAATTTGATTAATATGTGTCTTGGGGTGTTCCACTTGGGGTTCATTCTATTTGGGACCCTCTGTGTTTCTGGGACCTGAGAAGTTATTTGCTTTTCCAATTTAGGGAAATTTTCAACAATTATCTCTTCAAGAATTTTCTGATGGTCTTTCTTTTTTTCTTCTTCTTCTGGGATTCCTATGATTCGAATATTGGTGCGCTTAATACTGTCCCAGAGGTCTCTAAGATTGTCCTCATTTCTTTTAATTCTTTTTTCATTTTTCCTTTCTGTTTCATTTATTTCTGCCATTCTGTCTTCTATCTCACTTATCTTGTCTTCTATCTCTGTTATTCTACTGTTGGTTCCCTCCAGGGTGTTTTTGATCTCATTTATTGCATTATTTATTGTATTTTGACTCTTTTTCGTTTCTTCTAAGTCCTTGTTAAAGCTTACCTGCATCTTCTCGATCCTTGCCTGCAGGTTATTGAACTGCCACTCCAACTTATTTTCCAGGTTTTGAACCATTTTCACTATCATTATTCAGAATTCTTTATCAGGTAGACATCCTATCTCTTCATTTGTTTTTTAAAAATGGTTTTTGTTTCTGTGAAAATAGAAATAGAAACAATTTTCTTTAATTTCATTCCAAATTCTAGTTCTATACTGAAATTTTTTCTTGCCATTACTTTTCTTGAATGTTTCCTTTAAAGTTAATTTCTGTATCTGACGTTTTCAATATGTGGTTCTCCTATAGGTTTGTTTCTATTGTCTATTTTTTCCTTTTGATTTTTAAAGTAACTGATTTTGTCTACTGCTGTCTTGGATAGTTTTTGATCAAATGCTTGGCATCATGAATGAAAAATTTAAAATTAATTTTTAAAGATTATTCTATCTCTAACTAGTCCTAGTGCTTCCCAGTTGGCCTAGTGGTAAAGAATCTGCCAGCCAATGCATGAAGCACAAGAGATGTGTGTTTGATCCCTGGGTTTGGAGGATCCCCTGGAGAAGGAAATGGCAACCCACTCCCATATTCTTGTCTGGAAAATTTCCATGGACAGAGGAAACTGGTGGTCTACAGTCCAAGAGTCCTGGTGGTCTATAGTACACAAAGAGCTGGACACAACTGAGTGACTGAGCATACACAGCTAGCTCTTACTTTTGGATGTAGCAACTCAGAGTTCGCGATTGAAAGTATAGGATATTTAATAGGACATTTCATCATAGGCAGTCTCAAAGCTACAATTTTTTCTCCCTCACTTTCTCAATCCTCGGTTGGTAAAGAATCCGCCTGCAATGCTGGAGACCCAGGTTCTATTCCTTGGTCAGGAAGATCCACTGGAGAAGGTATAGGCTACCTACGTATTCTTGGGCTTCCCTGGTGGCTCAGCTGGTAAGGATTCTGCCTGGAATATAGGAGACCTGGGTTTGATCCCTGGTTTGGGAAGATCCCATGGAGAAGGAACAGGCTACCAGTCCAGTATTCTGGCCTGGAGAATTCTGTGTTTGTATAGTCTGTGGGTTCATAAAAAGTTCTACACGACTGAGCAACGTTCCCTTTCACATTCACTTCCTCAAGGAGGGAAAAATTGTTTGGTTTATATCTCATTCTCTCAGTTGCCATTTTTTTTTTGGCTTCTCTGTTATTCAGTCACTCTGCTATTTGGTTTCCTATAATCATATACAAAAAAGTTAGCTTCAAGTGAATTTAGGATCTAAATATTAAGACAAAAATTAAAAACTCAGTGAAGATTAAGGGTGAGTATTTGTAAGGCTTTTGACGTTCAACAGGGTTTATTAATCATGAAGCAAATTCAAAGAAATGACTGGTATATTTTATTGTATCAATATTAAGAGCTTTGTTTTTTTGAAAAATAATTTATTTATCTGCATGGGTCTCAGCCAAAGAATGTTCAAACTACTGCACAATTGCACTCATCTCACATGCTAGCAGAGTAATGCTCAAAATTCTCCAAGCTAGGCTTCAACAATACATGAACCATGAACTTCCAGATGTTCAGGCTGGATTTAGAAAAGGCAAAGGAACCAGAGGTCAAATTGCCAACATTCATTGGATCATGGAAAAAGCAAGAGAATTCCTGAAAAACATCTACTTCTGCTTCATTGACTATGCTAAAGCCTTTGACTGTGTGGATCACAACAAACTATGGAAAATTCTTCAAGAGATAGGAACACCAGACCACCTTACCTGCCTCCTGAGAAATCTGTATGCAGGTCAAGAAGCAACAGTTAGAACTACACATGGAACAATGGACTGGTTCCAAATTGGGAAAGGAGGACATCAAGGCTGCAAATTATTACCCTTATTATTTAACTTATACCCAGAGTACATCATGCAAAATGCCAGGATGGATGATGCACAAGCCAGAATCAAGACTGCAGGAGAAATATCAATAACCTTAGATACACAGATGACGCCACCCTTATGGCATAAAATGAAGAGGAACTAAAGAACCTCTTGATGAAGGTGAAAGAAGAGAGTGAAAAAGCTGCTTTAAAACTCAACATTCAGAAAACCAAGATTATGGCATTCGATCCCATCACTTCATGGCAAATAGATGGGGAAACGAAGGAAACAGTAATGGACTCTGTTTTCTTGGACTCCAAAATTACTGTGGGCAGTGACTGCAGCCGTGAAATAAAAAGATGCTTGCTTTTTGGAAGAAAAGCTATGACCAAACTAGACCGCATATTAAAAAGCAGAGATATTACTTTGCCAACAAAGATCTGTCTAGTCAAAGTTATGGTTTTTCTAGAAGTCATGTATGGGTATAAGAGTTGGACCATAAAGAAGGCTGAGCACTGAAGAATTGATGCTTCTGAACTGTGATGTTGGAGGAGACTCTTGAGACTCCTGTGGACTGCAAGGAGATAAAGCCAGTCAATCCTAAAGGAAATGAATCCTGAATATTCATTGGAAGGACTGATGCTGAAGCTCTGATACTTTGGCCTCTGATGCCAAGAGCTGACCCTGATGTGAAGAGCTCATTGATTGGAAGAGATCCTGATGCTGGGAAACATTGAAGGCAAGAAGAGATGGGGATGACAGAGAAAGAGATGGTTGGATGGCATCACTGACTCAATGGACATGAGTTTGAGCAAGCTCCAGGAGATGGTGAAGGACAGGGAAGCCTGCATGTTGCAGTCCATGGGTGGCAAAGAATCAGACTCAACTGAGCGATTGAACAATATGGGTCTTAGTTGCTGCATGCTGGATTTCTCCTTGCAGTGCATGGGCTTAGTTGCCCTGAAGAATGTGGGAATCTTAGTTCCCCCATCAGGGACCAAACCCAGTTCCCCTGCATTGGAAGGTGGTTTCTTAACCACTGGACCACCAGGGAAGTCTCTGAGAATTTTCTTACATCATAAAATTTTTAAGGAAAATGAGAATGCAATCTAGGAAATATATTGGCATAAACACTAGGCATTAATAAGGACACATAGGTATAGTTATAGGTTGAGTCCCTAAGTTGTGTCCGACTCTTATGACCCCATGGACTATAGCCTGCCAGGCTTGTCTGTCCATGGGATTCTCCAGGCAAAAATACTGGAGTGGGTTGCCATTTCCTTCTACTGGGGATCTTCCCAACCCAGGAAATGAACTCAGGTCTCCTGAATACAGGCAGATTTTTTTTTTTTTTTTTTACCAAATTAGCTACAAGAACACGTAAGGAACTCATAAATCAATAAGCAAAGGAGAAATGAGCATGAAAGATTTTTACCAAAGAAGCACCAACAAAAATCAAAGAGATGTTCAACCACACTGATGATCAGGGAGATGAAAATAATATTCTGTTTTATGTAATTCAATTGTTAAAAATTTAAAAGTCTAATATGTTAGACATTGAAGCAATACGATTTTATATATTGCCTGTGGGAATGTAAACTGATGCAACTATTTCAAAACACAGTTTTGGTACGTCACTTTTGTCAAATGCCAAAGTTCCATATACACGTGTTTCTAGACTCAATTATATTTCTGTTGTTGTTGGTGTATAAAAATGCAGTTATATTTTAAAGATTGGTACTTCTTGAGATATTATCTTTGAAATTAAATATTTGGATAGTAATTTTAAAAAGAGGGAAATATTTGAGCCATACAAACAATTATATTCTGTTTCTTTGGTATCCTTATAATGGTAAGATTATGGTACTTTATTTGGCTTATGTTAGAAGCAAATTTTACAAAAGTGACTTAGTATATGGCATGCTATACAAACATAAATTTGCAAAGAACAAAGAATTGTTTTGATAGAGAAATACATACTTTATATTAATAAACATTTAGGAAAATATGCTCTTCTCAGGGAGCTTCCCTGGTGGCTCAGTGGGTAAAGAGTCCACCTGCAATACAGGAGACACAGGCAGTTGTGGGTTTGATCCCTAGGTAAGGAAGATCCCCTGGAGGAGAGCATGGCAATCTATTCCATTATTCTTGCCTGGAGAATCCCATGGGCAGAGTAGCCTGGTGGGCTATAGTCCATAGGGCTGCACAGAGTTGGACACGACTGGTGACTGAGCATGCATGCATACAAGCTGTCCTCGGATCTCTAATTCTAAAGATGCTACTTTTTCTAAAATGTAGAAAGGTATGTTTGGTGATACATGGTCTATTGTAGTGACTGGGATAATTATACTTTGAAGTTTTGTTAACATCATGAAATATCACAATATGTTCTTGAGATAAACAATAAAGATATTGATTGTACTGGTTGGAAAAAAAGATAACTAATGATCTGGGTTTAGCAAAAGTCTTAAAGATCTTTCAGTCAAATCAGTCATTTTCCTTAGAATATTTAAAAGTAATATTTAGTTTTCTTATGTAAGCATTAACTCAGTTCAGTTCAATTGCTCAGTCATGTCCGACTCTTTGTGACCCCATGAATTTCAGCACGCCAGGCCTCCCTGTCCATCACCAACTCCTGGAGTCCACCCAAATCTATGTCCCTCGAGTTGATGATGCCATTCAGCCATCTCATCTTCTGTCATCCTCTTCTCCTCCTGCCCCCAATCCTTCCCAGCTTTAGGGTCTTTTCCAATGAGTCAGCTCTTCGCATCAGGTGGCTGAAGTACTAGAGTTTCAGCTTCAACATCAGTCCTTAGAATGAATAGTCAGGACTGATCTCCTTTAGGATGGATTAATTAATTGGATCTCCTTGCAGTCCAAGGGACTCTCAAGAGTCTTCTCCAACACCACAGTTCAAAAGCATCAATTCTTCGGCGCTCAGCTTTCTTCACCATCCAACTCTCACATCCATACATGACCACTGGAAAAACCATAGCCTTGACTAGACAGACCTTTGTTGGCAAAGTAATGTCTCTGTTTTTAAATATGCTATCTAGGTTGGTCATAACTTTTCTTCCAAGGAGTAAGCGTCTTTTAATTTCATGGCTGCAATCACCATCTGCAGTGATTTTGGAGCCCCCAAAACATAAAGTCTGACACTGTTTCCACTGTTCTCCCATCTATTTCCCATGAAGTGATGGGACCAGATGCCATGATCTTAGTTTTCTGAATGTTGAGCTTTAAGCCAACTTTTTCACTCTTCTCTTTCACTTTCATCAAGAGGCTTTTTAGTTCCTCACCACTGTCTGCCATAAGCGTGGTGTCATCTGCATATCTGAGGTTATTGATATTTCTCCAGGCAATCTTGATTCCAGCTTGTGCTTCTTCCAGCCCAGCATTTCTCATGATGTACTCTGCATACGAGTTAAATAAGCAGGGTGACAGTATACAGCCTTGATGTACTCCTTTTCCTATTTGGAACCAGTCTGTTGTTCCATGTCCAGTTCCTACTGTCGCTTCCTGACCTGCATACAGGTTTCTCAAGAGACAGGTCAGGTGGTCTGGTATTCCCATCTTTTTAAGAGTTTTCCACAGTTTATTGTGATCCACACAATCAAAGCCTTTGGCTTAGTCAATAAAGCAGAAATAGATGTTTTTTTCTGGAACTCTCTTGCTTTTTCGATAATCCATTGGATGTTGACAGTTTGATCTCTGGTTCCTCTGCCTTTTCTAAAACAAGCTTGAACATCTGGAAGTTCATGGTTCATGTATTGCTGAAGCCTGGCTTGGAGAATTTTGAGCATCACTTTACTAGGATGTGAGATGAGTGCAATTGTACGGTAGTTTGAGTATTCTTTGGCATTGCCTTTTTTTGGGATTGGAATGAAAACTGACCTTTTCCAGTCCTGTGGCCATTGCTGAGTTTTCCAAATTTGCTGGTATATTGAGTGCAGCACTTTCACAGCATCATCTTTCAGGATTTGAAATAGCTCAACTGGAATTCCATCACCTCCACTAGCTTTGTTTGTAGTGATGCTTTCTAAGGCCCACCTGACTTCACCTTCCAGGATGTCTGGCTCTAGGTGAGTGATCACACCATTGTGATTATCTGAATCATGAAGACCTTTTTTGTACAGTTCTTCTGTGTATTCTTGCCACCTCTTCTTAAAATCTTCTGCTTCTGTTAGGTCCATACTATTAACTACTTTATCTTAATAGTTACACACTTTTAGATATAAAAGAAGTGCCTCCTTAATGTGTAAAGGTATAATTTGAGATCTCAAGAGTGTTCAGAGAAATGTTAAGATTTAACTCTCTTGTATACTGCCAGACAAACCAAGGTGCCTACAGAGGTGGTGTACAACACCTGTCAAATCCCCATATACTTTGGTTTAACTTATCTGGAGCTGAAAGGTGTTATTTAACATGAGTAGTCTTAGCAGTTAAGCCTAGCAAAGCCAGAAGTTGGAAACATGTATTATGGCCTTCGTATTCACATATGTCAAATAGGAGAGGACTTGCAAATATGTTGGAATCCTGCCACTGCTAAAATATTTCCCCATCTATTTTTAATTGTGGGCTTCCACCAAGGCCACCATGAGCCAATAAATGAGGAGCTTTTTAATCCATCAGGGGCCCTCTAATTATTATATAGCTTTTCTTCTCAAATATGGGGCTATGGTATTTTATTTTTAAAATAAAATAAAATTTATTTTTAAAAGAAGTGCTATGTTGTCTAGTCTACTAATGAAGGAGCCTCCCAACTAATGGCATGTTTGTAAAGCTTAGGCCAGCAGCAGCTGACAGCTTGCCCTGCTTTGCTGGCTCATGAGTATTTCTAGCAGGATATATGATGTGACTTTTACCTAGGGTACTATCTCCCTCCCCAGTGAGAAGCAAACAGGTAAAATGTATACATTCTTCTTGTGCATAATATATGTATTTAGAGTATTTAAAAAATTCTCCCTCTTTCTACATTTCCATAGTTCTTTACCTTCATGATTTGCAAGACCCTAGGTTTACATTTTTTTCCCCCAAGCTGGAATTAGGAATGAAAACTTACTATCATCCATATTAGTCAGAGAAGACAGTTACTCCTAGAAATGATTATTCCTGGAAGATGGTATCTTGAAAGTGTAATTAGTCTTCCTATCAGAATACTTCAGTACATTCTCAAACAACAAATGCCATTATAGAATTTCCAATATTGAACCTTTAAAATGTTACTTGTTTCCTTCCTGGTCATTCAGTGCTTTTTTTTTTTGGTGTAAGAAAATAAATTATTTCCCAGGGAAAGTAGAGATTTAAGAAATTTATTAGTGTCCATTTTGGGTCACCTGAGTTGAAAGATCTTATCTCCTGAAATGCATATCTATGGGACACTTTTTAGCAAAAGAAAAAAGCAGTTCATGTTTAGTTAACCATCCCTAAGTAATAAGTTAGCTCCATCCACTCTGCTCAACAACACTGCAGTTAGGACTTAGATAAAATGTTTGGTGTGTACCACCACTTACTCACAGCCTATATATGGTTTCAAAGGCAACAGCTGCTGCCTTGTTATTTCCATCTATTGCTATGTTGATGTTGTGTGTATTTAACTGTTATTATATCTCAAGAGTATTCTTAGATGAGCATATAGTCACAGATACAATAATCTTTTCAACAAAGTATAGTGTGTTTTAGAAGTTGCTGTTTATTCTTCATTAGAAAGGGGATGATGAACTCTTGTTCAAACACATTTTAGCATGCATACATGGTATCTTGTAATTGGCAGAATGTTTATGGAAACACTTCCATTGAAGACTGATGAGCTAATTAGCCACATTGCTTGTAAACTACTAATTGCTGGAAAACACTCAATGTGGAATCCCTTAGTGTTCACTTGAGAACTCTGCAGCAGACTTTTTTTTAATGGAAGTATAGTTGATTTACAATACTGTGTTAGTTTTAGGTATATAGCAAAGCAATTCAGTTATGTATATACTTTCAGATTATATTCCATTATAGGTTATTATAAGATATTGAATATAATCCCATGTCTATACAGTAAATCTTTATTGTTTATCTGCTTTATGTATAGCAGTTTGTATCTGTTAATCCCAGCAGCAGGCTTTTCTTATAGTGCATTTGATATTCTCAGCAAGCTCTTCAGTGTTGCCCATATTGAACTGCTCTGTAGGGAGTTGTGTGTGCATGCTCAGTTGTTAAGTTACATCCAACTCCTTGCAACCCCATGGAGCTTGCCAGGCTCCTCTGTCCATGGAATTTTCTCAGACAAGAAAGCTGTGGTGGACTGTCATTTCTTTCTTCAGGGGTTGTTCCCAACCCAGTGGCTTTGCTAGTGTGGCACTTTGCTAGAGGGATGGTACCACGCTGTAGTTATTTCATAAATGTGTGTAAAGGTAACAGAGTATGTAATGCTGACAAGTGATCTAAAGTTTATGCTCATGGAAGACAGGTCTGAAGATTATTGTTTTGTTGCATATTCTAGTGTTAAAGTGTGCATTAAGCTGTCAGCAGTTTCTCAGGGTTAGAATTAAGAATCTAAGATTTTTTGACTCTTCTCATCTCTTTAGTTTCAAAGGAAATGGTATTCCTTTTTACACATTAAAACTAATCTTTCCAGTCATTACTTGGATCATAGCTCAGTTCACCTCTTCTCTTCTCTTAAGAGACTTTAATTCTACAATTATCTTTTTTTTCCCCTCTAGGCTATACATTCATATTCCTTTTCATTTGTTCTTTCTCCACACATACTGTTTTGCTCCTGCCTGAGGATTGGCAAATATTCAATAAAAATTGCATATCTCTTTAGTCTAATTTCTTCTTAACTCCTAATGCTAATTTAGCTTATCTATTTTTTTCTGCTTTGACCTAATTATTGTTTAATCAGTTCTCTTCAACTGTTCTGCTGCATCTGGCATTTATTTTTTTCACCTTGAAACTTTATTCTCTTCTCTTTTAGGACATTATACACCAAATTGTCCTAATACTTCTCTACAACCTTATCTTTACTTGTGAACTTCTTCCTCTTGTCTTCCATGATTTTTCTTAAGCCTTAGTCTTGGTCCTCTTTGTTCCCTCTTCTCTTCATTTTTTTGGAAGCATTTTCATTCTCATGACTTAATTATAACTGCTTTTTTGGTGAATTTTAGTTACCATATAAAAAACTTCACTACCAAACTCTGAGTGTTTTTCAATTATGTTTCTATGTTAACATATCAATAGTCTTACTCAACTTACTCCCACAAATAATGATTGTTCTTAGAAATGAGTGATGCTCCACACACTACTTGAAACTATTCCCTTCTTCTTTTGTGAGAAGTGATACAGAATGTGGTTAACACTTCTGCTCTAACCATTTACTTTTTGGTTTTTTTTGTTGTTGTTGTGGTACCTTACACTTATTCTGTATAAACTGAACTCATCATTATCTTTTTACAAGTCCTTTACAAACTTTATTTCTCTAGCACTATCTGACCTGAATTCTCAGCACTTTTGGCACAGCTGATTATTTGCTTCTTTCTTAAACACCCTGTTTCCTTGAATAATGGAGCACCCCATAGTCCTGATTATCCCTTTTTATCTCTTTGACTACTTCCTCTCAATTTCCTTTTTGGTTCAGCTTTTCTAAAATGGTCATCAAATGCTGGAATTCCTCAAAGCCTGATC
The DNA here is from genome assembly GCA_007570785.1 of Antilocapra americana. Lineage (NCBI taxonomy): Eukaryota > Metazoa > Chordata > Mammalia > Artiodactyla > Antilocapridae > Antilocapra > Antilocapra americana. The sequence goes on from ML663567.1 coordinate 2,668,913, forward strand.
ATTGTATAGGATGCACATGGAAAGAAAAATGGGAAATCAACTTGTGATGATAGGTTTGAAATAGATTTTGGAGGTCCTTGAAACAAAGTAAGGGTGCAGAGATATCAAAGGAAATTTTTGAGTTAGACAGTGACAGGACTCTATATGTGCTTTAGAGAGATTTATTTGGCATTAATATATAGAAAATAGGGAAGTTACATCTCCCTAGTACCTAAAAATAACTGTAATAATATCAGTATTTATATGTCCTGGTGAGAGCACATATAAAGTGCTGATCACAGTACTGGACATTGATATTAATCCTGACTATAACTCAGTGAAGTAGCTAAGACTGTTATCTGTATTGTATAGTTGAGGAGATTTTAGTCTAGAAAGAAAAAATGACTTGCCTAGGGTCTCCCAGCTAGTTGTCAGAGTTTGGACTACATTTCATCATGCTATACTAAAGAAATATTTGTTGGCAGTTTTGCAGCTGTATGTATGTATTTTCCTTTATTTTGCAGTTGCTTAATATATTTTAGTCTTATTTCTCTAAGTATCTTTGAAATTGCTTGACAATAATGCTCTAATACAGCCTCAAACTGCTTCTTGTAAAACTAGTGTTTATGGATATATTAAGAGTGCTTCTGTGAGAAAAATAGTTTTATAAAATTATAGAACTTTGAATTAAAATTTTAATGCAGAATTCTTTACCAGGGGATATCTCAGTCAGTGCTTTAAGAAATGCTAAGTTGTATCACAAATCTTCAAGAGAGGAATAGGTTATAGTCTATAGATTAGTTGGATTCCCTAGAAGCAGAATCTGATATGGGAGTTCTTGTGCAGCTGATTTACTGAAGGAGTTGTCTCAAGTTCAGCCTAAAAGAGAGTGAAGAAATCAGGATGGGGCAAGGAAGAAGCTGAGCCAAGCTGAGCTAAAACTGTGCTCTATAGTTTGACAAATACTAGCAACATGTGGCTACTGACCACTTGAAATGCAGGTAGTGTGAGAGAGGATATGAGTTTTTAATTTTATTTAATTATAATTTAAACTTTAAAAATTGATACTTGATGCTGATACTTTTAAAAACAGTTTTATGAAATCTAAATATGGACCAACTATTTCTTTTTTTATCTTTTAAAACTTTTATTTTCATAATTAGCTGATGTGATATAAAAAACAAAGCACAATCCAGAATTATTGCACTAACTTTGATCTAGGATTCAAAAATCTCTGAAGAAAAGAATAATTCATTGGATTGAGTGATTAAAGATAAGCTATTTCTTGTAAGTCAAAATAACAATGAGGTACCACCTCATATCAGTCAGAAAGGCCATCGTTAAAAAGTCTACAAATAATAAATGTTTGAGAGGGTATAGAGAAAAGGGAATTCTCTTACAATGTTGGTGGAGCCATTATGGAAAATGAGTATGGAGGTTCTTTAAAAAAACTAGAAATAAAGTTGCCATGTGATCCAGCAATCCCACTCCTGAGAATACATCCAGATGAAACTCAAATTAAAAGATACATGTACCTCAATGTTCATAGCAGCACTATTTTCAATAGCCAAGACACAGAAGCAACCTAACCATCCCTCAACAGATGAATAGATAAAGAAGATGTGGTATATACATACAATGACATGTTATTCAGTCATTAAAAGAAAGAAATAATGGCATTTGCAGCAACATGGATGGATTTAGAGATTATCATAAGTGAAGTGAATCAGAAGGAGAAAGACAAATACCATATGATATCACTTATATGTGAAGTCTAAAATAGGACATCAGTGAACTTATCTATGAAACAGAAACAGACTTGCAGACATAAAGAACAGACTTGTTGCCAAGGGTGGGTGGGTGGGGAGGACTGGAAGTTTGGGATTAGCAAATCCAAATTAATATATATAGGATAGATAAACAACAAGGCCCTACTGCATAGCAAGAGAACTATATTTAATATCCTGTGATAAACTATAGTGGAAAAGAATCTGAAATAGAATGTATATATCTATAATTGAGTTGGTTTGCTGTACAGCTGAAATTAATACAACATTGTAAATAAACTATACTTCAATAAAATTTAAAAAAGGATCAACTATTTTTGATGAAAATGTAACATCTGAATTGAGATGTTTGTAAGTGTAAAATACATAATAAAAAATATAAAATATTTCATTAATAATTTTTATTATTGGAGAAGACCCTGATGTTGAAAAAGATTGAGGGCAGGAGGTGAAGGGGGCAACAGAGATTGAGATGATTGGATGGCATCATCAACTCAGTGGACATGAATTTGAGCAGATTCTGGGAGATAGTAAAGGACAGGGAAACCTGTCGTGCTGTAGTCCATGGGGTTGCAAAGTTGAACACAACTGAGTGACTGAACAACAACAACAAATAATTTTTGTATTTACTGAATGTTGAAATGATATACTTTGAATATATTGGTAAATAATATATAATTTAGAAACTCACTTTACCTGTTTTTCAGTTCGGTTCAGTTCAGTTGCTCAGTCGTGTCTGACTCTTTGTGATCCCATGAATCGCAGCACGCCAGGCCTCCCTGTCCATCAGCAACTCCTGGAGTTTACCCAAACCCATGTCCATCGAGTTGGTGATGCCATCCAGCCATCTTATCCTCTGTTGTCTCCTTCTCCTCCTGCCCTCAATCCTTCCTAGCATTAGGGCCTTTTCCAATGAGTCAGCCCTTTGTATCAGGTGGCCAAAGTATTGGAGTTTCAGTTTCAACATCAGTCCTTCAAATGAACACCCAGGACTGATCTTTTTTAGGATGGACTTGTTGGATCTCCTTGCAGTCCAAGGGACTCTCAAGAGTCTTCTCCAACACCACAGTTCAAAAGCATCAATTCTTCGGCGCTCAGCCTTTTTCACTGTCCAACTCTCGGATCCATACATGACGACTGGAAAAACCATAGCCTTGACTAGACAGACCTTTGTTGGCAAAGTAATGTCTCTGCTTTTCCATATGCTTTCTAGATTGGTCATAACCTTCCTTCCAAGGAGTAAACGTCTTTTAATTTCATGGCTGTAGTCACCATCTGCAGTAAATTAAAAAAACAACAACTTACCTGGACTTGGCTGGTAGTCCAGTGGTTAAAACTTCACTTTCCAGTCCATTGGGTGCAGGTTCAATCCTTGGTTGGGAAGCTGAGATCCTACATACCTAGCGGCCAACAAACCAATATATAAAACAGAAGTGCTATTGTAACAAATTCAATAAAAACTTTAAAAATGGCCCACATAAAAAAAACCTTTAAAAATGAAAAGTATTTACCTATATACTTAAAGAATGCTTCTAAATGTTAGTATTTTAAAAATGTAGCTACCAAAATGTTTAAAATTGTATATGTGGCTCACATTAGTTTTCTATCGGATAGTGTAGAGCTAAAGTCTGTCTCTGCCTGATGCCACTGGGAACTCTGGACAATGAATGACACTGGAGTTGTCTCCCCTTGAGTCAAGGGAGCCAACCTTTTATGTCACAGACTCATTCAGTCACTGGCTAGTGGCCACTCTTATGTTTCTTACTCATCTCAAGGCATAACTTTCAGGCATAATATAGTTTTGAATATTTGGGAGGCTCTTTTATAAACTTGACCACAGATCTGCTATGTGCCATACTGGATTCGATTAAAAACCACTTTATAGTTAATAAGTCTTAAAGGATGGAAATCACCAAACTCCAGTGGTTTTCCTGTGTCATATTTTGGTACTTAGGTGTCTTTCTTGGGCATTTAAACATGAAACTCATTACACAGAAATGGCAATATTTTGCATAGCTGTATTGATGCTTGTTTCTGAGTTACCTAAGTGCTAGACAATTATCAGTAGTTTTGATTTCTCTTTAAAGAGTCTTCTGGCTTATATGTCCCATGAAGCGTGTTATAATTAAAAGCTATACTACTCTCTCATGCCTTTTGGATCAATGTATTTATCATAAAGTCATTAGGAGCTGGTGTACAGACAGTAATGGGATTGGGATAGGATCAGTTCATTGATGTTCAAGAAAAAAGACAAAGCCCAGAAAAAAAAATCTCAGAGCCAGAGATGATAGTTCTTTGTCTCTTATCCCAGTTTGAAAGAATGCAATCTGGACAGAAAAGGAAGCAAGTTTAAGCAATGCCTGGAGAAGGGCAGCTGATAAGGCTTGGAGCACACAAAAGAGACAGCATTCCATAGTTTCTGTCTTCTCTCTTCATCCTCTTGAGATCAGACTATGAGATGGAGAACAGGCGCAATCCTCTGTATCTCACATAAAGTGACAGAATTGGATAAATATTCTCTGGAGTATTTCAGAATTCTTAAAAATCATTTTAGAAACATTTGTTAAAAATTACAAGAATAAAACATTGGCATATGAAATGAAGAGAGAAAAAAAGTTTATGGAGTAAAGAAAGTCAAGTATTAGGTAAATTCTAATGGCAGTTTTTTTTTTTTTTTTTTTTGCTGGCTACTTAATATATCTGTTGCAACTGTTGTTCAGTTGCTAAGTCGTGTCCAACTCTGCAACCCCATAGACTTCAGCATGCCAGGGTTCCCTATCCTTTCTGTCTCCTGGAGTTTGCTCAAACTCATGTCCATTGAGTCAGAGATGCTATTCAGCCCTCTCATTCTCTTAATACATTAGCCAAACTAAATATACACTGCACTTTGTATCAAAAACTTAATATTTTATTTTTAAAACGTTCTGATCTCTGATTTCAAAGAACTTAAAGTTGTGGAACCTTGAGTAACTGATCCAGGGAACAGAAGATTGACTTCCTTGCCTCAAGGGGTGACCATTTTGGAGCCACTCATTCTCCTGAGTTCCTTGTGGGATTAGGCAGAGAAAGACATTAGCTCAGAACAGTTCAATAGAAAACTAATGTGAGCCACTATACACATTTTTAAGTATTTTGATAACCACATTTTAAAGGAAAATTTTAGGAAATGAAATGAGAGTAATTGTAGAGATGAAGAAGTTCAAGATGCTACAGTACCTCTAAATATGAAAGGGTTAAGAGAGCACATTTTAGTGGTGGTGGAATGATTGCTAGTGAAGACACGTAATTGATAATTGTTTCAGAAGAAGTTGAACTTTGATTTAGATCCAAAAAATTTTTGGAGAAAAATAAGCACATTATGAAACATCAAATAATGCAGAAAAATTTATGGCAAAAAGCAACAGTCTCCTGTCCTACTCCTTGCTACTTTCAGTTCCACACCCCAGAGAAAATCTCCTCAACCTCTAGAGGAGGAAGCCTTTTAGATTTTAGATCTTCTGGTGGTTACTGCATAACTAAGTTATATACTTACAGCTTTTTTCCCTTTACTTATCAACTTAAGTCATTATCCATTCACTTCCTTTTATGAAATATAAAAACTCTGACCATCTATACTACCTCTTTAGCTTCACTCTTTTTTCTTTGGACTCCTCGATTTAGTTGTACTGCTATTCTCTTTCATATTTTATCACCTTTGGTCAGTATCCTGATTTTCTTTTGTGTAGGGTAAGAATAACAGCATCCATTCCATTCTCTTTCTCTGTACTTTTACATTCCACCTTTCACTTATTTTTTGTCACTTCTCACTTTACTCTTACATTGTTAAGATGTTAAGATTTTAATTCTGATATTCAGCCACAAGGAAACATCTGCATTCGTCCATTGGATGATAGTAGAAGTTAAAAACCAGTGTACAACATTCATGTTATTGCAACTATACATTGTATTCACTGCACAATGAAGTATTGAACAGTATGCTAAAATTTTATCTCCTTCTTTAAGGGTCAAATATCATAACCGCTGGGCCAATCAAAATGGGAATCATTCCAGGAATAAGGTCAAATGGATTTTATTTTCAATGCCTTAAAATTATGCTACCATGTTGTTTCATGGAATCCTCCTTTCTGTCCCCCCACCCTCCACAGAGATATCTCTTCTGAAACATTGTCTTTCTTTCAGTAATGTATCTACATGGTTATCATCTCCAGACCCCTCTGGGCTAGACACGCCATGTCTTTTATCCCACATACTTCTCTTTCTGGCCTTCTCTCTCTTTCTTGCCACAAAATAGCTGTGAACCTCTCTCCACATGTCAGAATAAGTGGGGCTTTACTCTGGAATTCAATAACACACTAGATGGTTCAGTTCTCCCCAGATGACTTTCCTCAATTTCTTCAGATAAAAAAGCTCCCTTTTTATTATTTAGGTGTAACTGTTGAGGTTCATGTTGTTTTGCAAACAGCAACAGACAAAGAGCATTGAGCACAGCGTATATATCATACATCAGGAATTCAGTTAATCACCCCAGTTTTCAGACCACTTCTCATTTCTGCCCTATATCAAACCTCTAAGCTAGAGCCTCTTTGGATTCTAACAGGCAGATGACTCCCATATTCTCTGAAGATTCATCATGGTATATTCGAGAGTGTAGATTTTGGTTCTTGTTTCATCTGCCAAGTCCTTCCATCAGCTCTCCAACTGCCAGAAGGCACCTAACTGTTGCTGACTCTTCTTAACAATCTAATGTTTTCATTCCTTTTTGTACTTTTAAATTTCCATCTTGTTGAAACCAGGAAAAAGACCTGGTTATTTAAGAGTGCTTATGGCAGTAACTTGAAAGAGCTAATGGTCCTGATAGACCTCCCAGTTGAGGTAATGATCTGAGCCAAAGTAAGTTAATAGGGTTAGCAGGAATATGGTAAATAGTTTACCTGAAACAGAGAATTAATTAAGTGAAACTAAATAATTTAGGGTTAGCTGATTCAGAGCTGAACTCACCTTAAGACAGAAAAGATTGCTTTTAATATCTTAGTGATCAGGAAACAGCTATACATTTTTAAACAGTTGAGTATTGTTATGAATAAAGTTTAGCAGGCTAGGTTTAATTACTAAAAAGTGTGAAACTTTTAAAAGTCATTTTCTGGGCCGGTTTCTATAAAAAATAAACAGTTCTTTACTTTTACATTTTTGGCTTAATTTTAAGCATTGAGCTTGAGTTATTTGATCTAAGTAAGTAGATGAATAATTTAAAGTATCTAGGAATTTATGTGTTTTAATAGTCACATACCAAATAATAAGAGGAGGCAAAATTGTGTAGTGGTTAAGATCTCCCCCTAACTCTTCTACCATAGTTATTATATTAAATCTAAAGTTTTTAGTTCCATGAATGACATATGGAAAGCTCTCAACAATTGGTAATTTTTGTAATGGTCATCTAGTCATCCTTACTTTCAAAACACTTTGACATATATCAGTGGCATGATCTGTATAACAACCTCTATGGGAAAATAAGATACATATTAATATCCTAATTTTTTAAGTCATATAGTTGAGAAAGAGAAATATATCAGGTATCACATGATTCTTTAAGTGTTTTAAGAAGTTTTTGATAGATATTGGGATTGGTTCACTTGACCTATTTTAGCTCATTTATGGTATTCTCTCCAGTACTGAATTGCTTAGAAAAACAAAAGCTACATTTCCTAGGCTCTCTTGCAGCTGGGAATGTGTCCCAAGCTCTGCCAAAAATCTAAATGCCAGGAAGAGAGACTTGGAGGGATGCAGCATGAGGGTATCCAGAGAAATAGGATCTTCTTGCAGACTGGTGACTGAAGCATTTTGTTCTTTTAAGGTAGTCCTGATATAGGTTCTCAAGTCTGGTTCCTAGTGTCATAGGTATTGAGTGATGGTGGTGATTTTTCCACTAAAGCATAGCTATGGCATTCTGAAAATTTTTCTTGGTTGGTGGTGTTCCTGCCTAAGTAGCATTCCAACCTGGCTTTTCTAGGCTTTGTGAAATTTTGTAAATAATCTAACAGCCCAGAACAAATTGCTTTCTCTTTAGGTTAGCTAGAGTGGATTTTGTTATTTGCATCTATGATTCCTGTCAGATATATATACCAAGACCAGATTTACCTCTTAGACTCATTCTCACATTAAGAAGCTAAAATATAAAATCAGAATCCTCTTTAAACTTGTAATGAAAAATAAAGTTATTATGCAGAACGAAGTACACTCATACAACCATATATTTTCTCATTGTAAACAGACCAATATTGGGAACATAAATAATAACCGGAAGATTGCTTAGTGAGTATGGAAATAGAACAAAGAAAGCGGGATAATTGGAATGGCTAATGGTATAAAGTTAAAAACCATCAGGTTAATCTGTAATTTCTATACGGATAATCTTACCAATAGGGTTATAGTATTTAAAGTTTCTTATATAAACTTCTTATTCTGATGGATAAGAGGTGGGTGGATATAACCAACTCCTCTGGTTTTCTTTTTTCCAAGGTTGACATAATTCCTTTTTTGATTAGCATGAAAAGACATATCCATACTTTTTTTTAAAAAGAAACTTCTTATTTTATATTGGAGTATAGTTGATTAACAATGTTGTGTTAATTTCAATGGTACAACAAAGAAATTCAGTTATACATATGCATATATGTATTCTTTTTCAAATTGGTTTGCCAATTAGTTTGTTATATAGTATTGAGCAGAGCTCTCTTCAGTATTCAGTAGGTCTTTGTTGGTTATTCATTTTAAATATAGTAGTATATACATGTCAATCCCAAACTCCCTAACTATCCCTCCCCACCACTCTTCCCCCAAGTAACCATAAATTTGTTCTCTAAGTCTGTGAGTCTGTTTATGTTTTGTAAATAAGTTAATTTGTAACATTTTAAAAAGATTCCCTGTATAAGTGATATTATATGATACTTCCCTTTTTCTGTCTGACTTATTTCACTCAGAATGACAGTCTCTAGTGAGATTGTCAACAATCCATCCATGTTGCTGCAGGTGACATTATTTCATTCTTTTTAATGACTGAATAATATTCCATTGTATATATGTACCGCATCTTCTTTGTCTGTTCCTCTGCTGATGGACATTTAGATTGCTTCCATGTTTTGGGTGTTGTAAACAGTGCTGCAGTGAACACTGGGGTACATGTACTCTCCAAAGAAGACATACAGATGGCCAAAAGGCAATGAAAAGATGTTCAACATTGCTAATTATTAGAGAAATACAGATCAAAATTACAATGAGATATTACCTCATACCAGTCAGAATGGCTACCATCAAAAACATCCACAACAGTGAGTACTGAAGAGCAGAGAAGGAAACCCTCCTATACTGTTGGTGGGAATGTAAATTGGTGTAACCACTATGGAAAACAATATGGAGGTTCCAAAAGAAACTAAAAGTAGAGCTACCATATGACCCTACAATCTCACTCCTGACTATATATCTGGAGAAAAGTGTGGTACAAAAGAATACATACATCCCAGTGTTCATTATAGTGCTGTTTATAATAGACATGCTAATACTTGCAGTCAATTAGTAGTCAAGATTAGTCACTATCTGCTTCCTGGGATCCATTATGTTTCTTAAGATGACTGCTGATTTGACTCTAACAGTGTTGATCCATCGCTGTAATGTTCTTGGATGTGAGAAGAAAATTTCTTTCTCTTTTGGGTATATCTCTCTTCTAATCCATGTGTATGTTATGACTACGGAATTTAACTTCCAAAAGGTAATTTTCTTTTCCGTATTTTCAAATGCCGTTCCTTGAATACTGCTGATGAGTAGAAAGTAGGTCTCTTAACATTCAGACTGTTATTATTTCTCCTACACCAGTGTGAAATACTTTTTGCTGGAGACTTTCTCAGTTAATTAATAGTAATATTTTAAGAGGATTGTAAAATGTCCAGGTTTAGCTGGTTACCCAAGGTGTTCCTCCAGGATCAGAGCTAATTGTTAACTAATTTCTAACAAAAGAAGTATTAAGGGAGGCTAGATTGACTTCAAAATATCAGTGACATTATACCCCCCAAAATATATATAACAAAATATCAGTGATATTAAAATATCAGTGAATATGAATAAACCTATGTAAAATGAATTAAACTTCCCACATAATAAAATACTGTGAAATATACGTCTAAGAGGTTTAGTTACAAAGGATTTTAGGAGCTAGGGTGTTTCAGTGCCTGAGGAGTCATTATGGAGAGAAAGGAATTACTGAAGTTACTTGAAGAGCATGCTCTTTACAGATTTGTGATTCCTAAGGAGAGGTGAGGTGGGGAAGGATGAATTGGGAGTTTGGGATTACCAGATGCAAACTATTATATTTGTGGATAAGCAACAAGGTCCTCCTGCGTAGCACAGGGAGCCATATTCAATATCCTATAATACGCCATAATGGAAAATAATATGAAAAAAATATATGTATAACTGAATCACTTTGTGGTATAGCAGAAACTAATACAGTGTTATAAATCAACTACACTTGAATAAAATGAATTAAAACAGAGCATGATCTTTATAGTCAAACTTTTTATCACATACATACAAACCTACCCACCCATACAACATATTAATATCATACTAGTCGGACACGACTGAAGCAACTTAGCAGCAGCAGCAAATGGTAATCATGGTTTTAGAACAAAACCATGAGGCACAGTAGTGTCCCCAAATCAGTGAAAATTTAGTATCACAGAACAAAAGAAGTTCCTGGCAATGTGAAGGAATGAGTGCTGAAGAAAAAGGGGTTTAAAAAGGGATATAGAAAATTTTTAATGAAGAACCTATTTAAAAGTAGTATTGCATGAAAATTGCAACTACTATTCTAAATTGGCTTACGCATATGGCCAGTGTGAATCTAACTACTAACAACTAGAGAAAACTGTAAGAGGCTATGAAATGTGGAATGGCTATACTTAAATATGTATGGATGTATAGCATAAAAATTAATCATTGAGTTGTTAGATTGTATTCTCGAATGTTTATTTTTACCCTTTCCTCTATATTAATGCAAGATGGTGTTTAGTTCTTGTATTTCTTATCTTTTTGATAACAGAGGCTCTCAATGAGGTTTACTGTTTTATCTTCCTCACCACATATTCACAATCTACAGTAATAATCCAAAAGAAGGAATTATCAACTCTTTTCCTCCTTGGTTTCTTCGCCCTATCTCCCCTATATTTCAAAAATTTTCATTGCTCCTCTTTTTACCCAATATTTTTGACTTCTTTTTTCTTCCTCACTCTGTGACATTGCCAAGTTCAGTAAATGTTGGTTTCAACCATCCCTGGAGGGAGGCATTTGGAATTAAGTCACTATTGAAAGTTCACTGGCTATGAACATTTAAACCTTTAAAATTGTGTGGCTGGTAGCAAGGGGTTCATGATGGACTGAAATGTGAAAGTTTGCTGAAGAAATTATTCTGAAATTTCCATGGAAATAGATTTGATATGATAAATCTTCACATAAAAAGATATAAAATAATAATACAGAAATCAGAACAATTTTGCCTTTTAAGAACTCTGTGGGTGTTTATCTAGTACTTTTCTCTGAGGAGTAAAGGCTTCCTACTTGTTTTCATTCTTATGTTTCCAGAATCTTTGTGTTTGTAAAATATAGAGATTGATACCAAAAAATTACGTGACTTGCTCAAAAGTCATCAAAAGTTAGTGAACAAGGTGGGTGAGTTGGTTGTTGACCCTGCAGTACAGTTATTCACTGTTATACTTTGGAGCTGATATAAGGAGTTTTGTTATAACTCCTTGTGGTATCACACTGGGAGCATTATTTGAAGTTGGCTAAGCTTTCTTCAGGGAACCATTTTACGGAGGCATATGGAAATTTCCTGAGATGCTAAAATTATTAGATGTATAAATACTGTAACCAAAGGAGTACTGGGTCAAATTTTATACTTTTAAGGGGTAAATCAGACTTTACGTTGTCTGGATTTTCAGGTTAGGTCTGTACATTTAGCTTAAGATATGAAAGCCAACTGAAGGTTTTATAAAAAAGAATTGGTTTTTTAGAGCCACATTCATGTACATCAAAATGGAGACGCCTGAGAGTTGTATGAACTTTCTTTTCTCTTTTTTTGATGGAGCACTTGAGTTGTTTTAAGATTAAGAATGTTCATTTACCTTGGATAAGGAGTTAGCAAACATTTTCTGTAAAAGCCCCAAAAGTTTGGTAGTAAGTATTTTAGGCCTTGTGGGTCATATGCAGTATGTCACAACTTCTCAACATTGTCTTTGAAGTTGGAAAATGGATATACATAGGCAATAAGGTAAAAAGGGTGACTATATCTAATCAAGAATTATTTATAGAAAATGAAATTTCAATTTCATGTTATTTCACATGTCAAAATATTCATCTTTTGATTTTTTCTGTCTATCCATTAAAAAAAATGTAAAAACCATTCTTAGCTTGTGGGTTACACATAAACAGGGAAGGCTGGAGTTAGTCTGTTTTCCAATCTTGTCTTAGATAAAAGAACTGGGAATTTAAGGAGTTACAAAGATATTTCACCTGTTTTTTGTTAAACCTAAGTTTCTCGAACTAACTTTACCATTGGTGAGAAAATAAAATAAAGACTGATTTTTACTGCTGTTCATTTTGTGCAAAAGAGAACTAAGTTTTATAGCTCAAATTTGTGTTTAGCTACATAGTAGGCTCTACAAGGTTTCCAGGGACTTCTAAGGAAGGTGCATTCTGCTCAGGGTTTAGCTACAGCATTGTAAACAGGAGTTTTCAGCATCCTTTCCTCCCACTCTTTTAATGATCTTGATATTCTTTTCATTTGTGATCCCATGGACTATACAGTCCATGGAATTCTCCAGGCCAGAATACTGGAGTGGGTAGTCTTGCCCTTCTCTAGAGGATCTTCCCAACCCCTGATTGAACCCAGGTCTCCCACATTGCAGGTGTATTCTTTGCCAGCTGAGCCACAAGGGAAGCCCAAGGATAGTGGAGTGGGTAACTTATCTCTTCTCCAGAGGATTTTTCCAACCCAAAAATAGAACTGGGGTCTGCTGCATTGCAGGCAACTTCTTTACCAGCTCAGCTACCAGGGAAGCCCAGAAAGAAGTTAGTTGTACTTTAAATGCAACTATTCTATTACTTCATTATAATAATTATTCACTGTACATAACAGTTATTATAGTGACATTTTCTGATACACACACATATATATTCATTCTCTTTTATCTCTTGTATAGGTAAGTTTGTAGTTCTTTTCTTTTGACTACTAAAAAAGTACCTATACAGGGAAAAATAACCATACACATGACTTTACTAAAATGATTGTACATTTGAAATTTTAATAATTTGGATTATATTTTTGATAGAAAATCTTTTTATGTGCTTATTTGCCATTTATATTTCTCTGGAAAAGTATCTATTTAGATCCTTTTTCCATTTAAAAACTGGACTGTCTTTTTGTTATTGAGTTGTAAGATTTTTAAAATAGATTCTAGGTATAAGTTTCTTGTTGGATACATGATATACAAAATTTTATTATCATTCTATGGCTTCTCTTTTCACTTTCTTGATGTTTTTGAAGTTCAAAGTTTAAAAAACTGCTTTACTGAGGTATTATTGGTACATAAAAAACTATAATAATTAAAGTATACAACATGGTGTGTTTGAAAACAAGTATACACCTGTGAAACTATCATCACAATCAATGTCATAGACTTATCCATCACCTACAAAAACTATCCCTCTGCTTTTTATTTCCTTTTGTGGTAAGAGCACTTAACATAAAATCTACCCTCAGCAAAATTTAAGTGTACAATACAGTATTGCTAATCCTAGGCCTATGCTGTGCAGTAGACATCCAGAATTTTTTATCTTTCACAGCTGAACCTTTGTACCCTTTGACCAACATCACCTCTTAACCCCTTCCTCAGGCTTCTGGAAACCATTAGTTACTTCTGTGCCTTAACTATTTTAGATTCTGGAGATAACACAGAATTTTTCTTTCTGTGTCTGGCTTATTTCACACAGGGAAATATCTTCCAGGTCCATCCAAGTTGTTGCAAACAGCAGAATTTCCTTCCTTTTTTTAAGGCTAAATAATATTTTATTTTGTGTATATATCACAGTTTCTTTATCCATTTATTCATCAATGGACATTTAGGTTACTTTACGTTTGCTATTTTGAATAATGTTGCACTGAACATGGGAGTGCAAGTATCTCCATGAGATTCATACTTAAATTCCTTTCAATATATACTCAGAAGTAGGATCGCTGGATCAAATGTTGACTAAAGTTATAATTTTTTGAGGAACCTCCATATTGTTTTCCATAGTGGCTATACCAATTTAGATCTCCATCAACAACGTGCAGGGGTTTCCTTTTCTCTATATCCTGATCACTTGCTGTCCTTTGGTGTTTTGATAATAGCAATCCTGACAGTTGTGAAGTGATATTGCAATGTAGGTTTGAATTGCATTTTCCTGATGATTAGTGATGTTGAGTATATTTTTTTATACCTGTTTGTCATTTTGTCATTTGTCTTCTTTAGAGAAATGTCTGTTGAGGTACTTTGCCCATTTTTAAACTGGGTTGTTTGTTTGTTTGCTATTGAATTGTAGGAATTCCTTATTTTTTGAATATTAGCCTCTCATCAGATATATGGTTTGTTAAAAATCTCTCCAGTAGGTTGCCTTTTCATTTTGTTAACTAATTTTTTTTCTTTGCAGAAAGTTTTTAGTTTGTTGTAATTCCACTTGTCTATTTTTGCTTTTGTTGTCTGTGCTTTTGGTTTCACATCCAAGAAATCATTGCCCAGTTCAATGTCTAGAAACTATTTCTCCATTTTTATTTAAGAGTTTTATTGCTTCAGGTTTTTTATTTAAGTCTTTAATACATTTTGATTTTTGCACATGGAGTAAGGAAAGAGTCCATTGCATTCTTTTGCATGTGGATATCTAATTTTCCCAAACCATGTATTGAAGAGAATATCTTTTCTACATTGTGTATTCCTGGCACATTTCTTGAAGATCAATGGATTGCATATGTGTGGGTTTATTTCTGAGCTCTGTATTCTGTTCCATTGGTCTATGTCTGTTTTTATGCCAATAACATACTGTACTTATTACTATAGCTTTGTAATATTTTTTGAAATCAGGAGGTTCAAAATACCTCCAGCTTTGTTCTTCTTGCTGAAAATTGCTCTGGCTATATGGGGTCTAAAAGTTTGAATTTTTGATTGCCTAATGTATTATTTAAAAATTTCTTTGGTTGCATATATAAGACATTATTCCTAACCTAAGATCATGAAGTTTTATTCCCGTGGGTTTTTCCTGAGTTTTATAGTTTTAATTTGGGCAGAGATTCTGAGATTCATTTTGAGTGAACTTTTGTGTATGGTATGAGGTGGAGGTTTAGGTTCACTTTTTTTTGTTTTCTTAATGTGGATATCCAGTTGTCTCATCACCATATATTGAGAATAGCTATTAATTTTCTACTGAATTTTCTTGGCATCTTTGTTAAGAATTGGTTGATGATAAATGTTAAGGGTTTTTTTCTGGGATATCAGTTATATTTATATTAGCTTTCTTGTAAGTTTTGAAATCACACTTAAGAGTTGTGATTAGGAAGTATGAATTCTCCAACTTAGCTCTTTTTTTCCCCAAGGTTCTTTTGACAATCCTGGGTCCATTGTATTTCCATATGAAATTTAGGATCGGCTCGTCAGTTACTTCAAAGGAGTCAGCGAAGTTTTGTTAGGGATTGTATTGAATTTGTAGCCCAGTTTTGGGAGTATTTCCATCTTAACAATATTAAATCTTTTCATTCATGAATATGGGCTATCATTCCTTTTGTTGTCTTTCAAAACATTCAGAAATGTTTTGTAGTTTTCAGTGTACACATCTTGCACTGCTTTTGTTAAATTTATTCCAAAGTATTTTTTCTTTTGATATTATTATGAATAATAATGTTATAATATATAATATTTATATAATAATATAATATAATACTATAATATAATAAAATAATTATGAATATTAATGTAATATTTTTTCAGAATTTTAAATGTTATCTCTTTATATTTTTGTTATGTACATTTAACTGCTTTGACTTCTTTGTGAGTTTTATGTTAGCAGAAGAGGTGGCAAGAATACACAGAAGAACTATACAAAAAAGATCCTCATGACCCAGATAATCATGATGGTATAATCACTTACGTAGTGCCAGACATCCTAGAATATGAAGTCGAGAGGGCCTTAGGAAGCATCAGTACGGACAAAGCTAGAAGAGGTGATGGAATTTCAGTTGAACTATTTCAAATCCTAAAAGATGATGCTGTGGAAGTGCTGCACTCAGTATGCCAGCAAATTTAGAAACTTAGCATTGGCCACAGGACTAGAAAAGGTCAGTTTTCATTCCAATCCCAAATACAGGCAATGCCAGAGAATGCACAAACTACCACACAATGACACTTATCTCACACTGTAGCAAAGTAATGCTCAAAATTCTCCACGCCAAACTTCAACAGTATATGAACTGTGAACTTCCAGATGTTCAAGCTGGATTTAGAAAAGGCAGAGGAACCAGAGATCAAATTGTCAATATCTGTTGGGACATTGAAAAAGCAAGAGAATTTCAGATAAAGATCTACTTCTGCTTTACTGACTATGCCAAAGCCTTTGACCATGTGGGTCACGACAAACTGTGGAAAATTCTTCAAGAGATGGGAATACCAGATCACCTGACCTGCCTCCTGAGAAATCTATATGCAGGTCAGGAAGCAACATTTAGAACTGGACATGGAACAACAGACTGACTCCAAATCAGGAAAGGAGTATGTCAGTGTTGTATATTGTCACCCTGCTAATTTAACCTAAATGCCAAGTATATCATGAGAAACACTGGGCTGGATGAAGCACAAGGTGGAATCAAGATTGCCCAGAGAAATATCAATGACCTCAGATAGGCAGATGACACCACCCTTATGACAGAATGCAAAGAACTAAAGAACTTCTTGATGAAAGTGAAATAGAAGAGTGAAAAAATTGGTTTAAAACTCAACATTCAGAAAACTAAGATCCTGGCATCTGGTCCCATTACTTCATGGCAAATAAATGGGGAAACAATGAAAACAGTGACAGACTTTATATTTTGGGGCTCCAAAATCACTGCAAATGGTGACTGCAACCATGAGATTAAAAGATTCCTGTTCCTTGAAAGAAAAGTTATGAACAACCTAGACAGTTTATTAAAAAGCAGAGACATTACTTTGCCAACAAAGGTCCATGTAATCAAAGCTATGGTTTTTTCCTGTAGTCATGTATGGATGTGAGAGGTGGACTATAAAGAAAGCTGATTGCCAAAGAATTCATGCTTTTGAACTGTGGTGTCGGAGAAGACTCTTGAGAGTCCCTTGGACTGCAAGGAGATCCAACCAATCCATCCTAAGGGAAATCAGTCCTGAATATTCATTGGAAGGACTGATGCTGAAGCTGAAGGTCCAATACTTTAGCCACATGATGTGAAGAACTAACTCATTGGAAAATTCCCTGATGCTGGGAAAGATTGAAGGTGGGAGGAGAAGGGAGAGGATGAGAGGACTGGATGGCATCACCAATTCAGTGGACATGTGTTTGAGTAAACTCCAGGAGTTTGTGATGGACAGGGAAGCCTGGCGTGTTGCAGTCCCTGGGGTTGCAAAGAGTTGGACATGACTGAGTGACTGAACTGAACTGAACTGAACTGAAGACTATATAGTTGAGCCCTAAAATCATTTCTGTCATTTCTACCTAATGAACACTTTTTTGCAATTGGGAAAAATCCTACTTGTTAATTTTTAGCATTACTGCTCTGAATAAGGTGGTATTTGAAAGGATACATTTGCTAGACATTTATTGCTTTGATTATAGGTGTGGAGCTTCAATTTTTAGCACAGAAAAGGATGACTTCTGTTTGTTATCTAGTTAAACATAATGGCTCTTTGTTAAGATTGGTTATAAGTGAGAATTGGTGATCTTACTTTTTTCAAACTTTATTTTGTATTGGAGTATAGCCAGTGACAATGTGATAGTTTCAGGTGGACAGCAAAGGGTCTCAGCCATATATATTTAGGTATCCTTGCTCTCTCAAACTCCCCTCCATCCAGGCTACCACATATCATTGAGCAGAGTTCCCTGTGCTATATGATAGGTCCTTGTTGGTTATCCAGTTTAAATAAGCAGTGTGTTGCCTGTCCATCCAAACTCCCCAACCATCCCTTCCCCCCATCCTTCCCCTCAGCAACTATAAGCTCATTCCCTAAGTCTAACTGGTGATCTTATTTTAAAACAACCAAGCATACGTAAATGTAGTCACTCTTATTTTTCATTTCTTCCTCATATAACTTTTTTTTGAATTTAAAGTTTTATTTCTTCACTGAAATTTCAAGAAAAGGATATATCATGAGATATAATGAATATATAAAATTATATTATTATTTTTTTTTTTTTATAAATTTTTTTATTTTTTTAATTATTGTTTTAGCCATACATTGTTATGATATCACCATGGGTTTACATATGCTTCCCCTCCGGGTCCCCGCTCCCTCCTCCTTCCCCCCCGGGAAATCTCGCTGCACCAGTCCCGAGCATCAATCCTGGGCTGGCGATTGTATTATTTTTATGTTTATGTGACAATTTGATATGTGTATTTGTTATGAAATGATTACCACAGGAGTCTATAACCTCATACAATTACAGTTTTTTTTCTTGTGATAAGAACTTTTAATATTTACTTTCATGCAACTTTCAAATGTGTAATTAAGTATTATTAACTTTAGTCACTATACTGTACATTACTTCCCCAGATATTGTTTATCTTATAAGTGGATATACTATTTGATCACCTTTACCCAGTTCACCTATTCCCACCCCCTACCTCTGATAACTGCCAATCTGTTCTATTTATGAGTTCAATTTGTTTTTCAGATTCCACGTATAGGGGATATCAGAACTTTGTTTTTTTCTCTCTGACTTATTTCACTTAGCAAACAAACCTTCAAGATCCATTCATCTTGTTGCAAATGGCAGAATTTCTTTTTTGTGGCTGAATATTATCCCATTTAATGTATATTCACACCACATTTTCTTTATTCCTCTATCCATCAGTGGGAACTTAGGTTGTTTTCATGTAATGGCTTTGTAAATAATGCTTCAGTGGACATTGTTGTGGTTGTTTAGTCACTAAGTTGTGTCCAACTCTTTTGTGAACTCATGGACTATAGCCTGCCACTCTTGTCTGTTTATGGGGTTTCCCAGACAAGAATATTAGAGTGAGTTGCCATTTCTTTCTGCAGGGGATCTTCCTGACCCAGGCATTGACGCTGCATCTCCTGCATTGGCAGGTGGTGGATTCTTTACCACTGAGCCACTAGGGAAGCCCCCCAGTGAACATGGGGGTGTAGACATCTTTTTGAATTAGTGTTTTTAATTTCCTTTGAATAAATACCTAGAAGTGGAATTCTACTCAGCCATAAAAAAGAATAAAAATTTTACCAATTGTAACAACATGGATGGACCTGTCAAGAATTTCCTCTCTGATTTTTACAGTTTTCTGGGTCAGAGTCAGGTGATCAGGAGGCATTCCCTGATAACAGTTACAAAAACTGGACAGCATATGCATATAAAAGCTCTCTTCTGCGAAGTCTAGTGCTCTGGAGCACAGCTAGGGGACAGTGCAAAGATAGCACCTGCACCTTCCTTGAAAGGAAGTCAGTCCTTAAATATATGTTTAATTAGTAGCCTGCCCCTCAGACTGCAGCTATGATGATAAGTTAATGGGCCACTTTCACAGAAAGACTGAGTTCCTGGGGTCTGTTACTTCTTGCTATATCCTGGGGATGGTAGCCATTTAATAAATCTTTGTTCGTTGGTACAGTTCTGTGGAACCCATGAGCATAAGTCCCACTGGCCATTAAAACCAGGCAATGTAAAGGTAAAAAACAGAAAGTGTGTTTCAGTCTGCTTTCTGTGTTGTGCCCTGGGAGAGGTAGTATGCTAAATCTGTCTCTCTGATTGTTATAGTCCTGTGGGACACCAGGATTGGAAACCCCACTGGCCTTCAGAGCCAGGTCATCAAAGGGCATACCCTAGGTGATGGCCACAAAAGCCAGAGCACCAAATTTAAAAACCAGGGTACCACT
This sequence comes from Antilocapra americana, assembly GCA_007570785.1. NCBI lineage: Eukaryota > Metazoa > Chordata > Mammalia > Artiodactyla > Antilocapridae > Antilocapra > Antilocapra americana. The sequence continues at coordinate 2,688,867 of ML663567.1, forward strand.
TTGTATTAAACTCCCTCTGGAAGATATTGGCACTCTGGAGCACAACAGATGGAGAGTGTGAATATTGTGCCTTCTGGCTGGAATAATAGCAGAAGCGCATGTAGATGGGACCTGCAGGAAAAAAAGAAAAGAAAAGATGGTGGGGATAATAAAAACGTGAAAAAGAAAAAGATGGTGCCTGGTGATTAGAATAAAGGCAGAAGGACAGAGTGAAGATGATGCCTGCCAGCCAGAAGGCTCCTAGCTTTGTGCTAAATTAGAAAAATTAGTTGCCTGCCCCTCAGGTTGATGCTTTCAGAAGAACAAGCAAGCCTCATATACCTGAAGTATAGGTGCCTCTGCATGGGGCTCTGAGGCTGGTGAGTCCACATATGAACCTTTAAAGAGCCATTTCTCAGTTTGTTATAAGTTTGTGTGTCTCCTGAATGTGATCCCCATTGGTTTTCAAAGCTAGATATGTTAGGGGCTTGTTTCTCTGGTACAGATACTAAAAGTTGGGTTGCTTGGTATGGCATTCACACTCTACTTTTTAGGGCAAAACTCTGGGTGTTCAGTTCCCTCCTGACTGTGGATTGTTGTGCTCAGAATGGGGTTCATGGTGAGACTGTATCCTATCCTCTCCTACTCAGTTTGATGTGAGTTTTCCCTTATTCATCTGATGAGTAGGAATCACTCAGACAGTTTTTAGGTTTTTTTCCCAAAAGGAAGTTGTTCCATATATAGCTACAGATGTGATGTGTTCATAGGAGGAGGTGAGTTCAATATCCTCCTTTATTGTCATCTTGAAGTGGAGTCTGGACTTTAGAACTATTTTAAAAAGAGAAAGACTTTAGGATCTTATGATGATATGTATCTTTTTCTGTGCTATGGAATTCTGTTTTATTATACTTCAGTGGAATACATCTGAATAGGTTGACATTCACATCCAAACAGAAGAATCTTCCTATTGAAGTGTTTTGTTTTCCTATTTGGGGATCCCTTGCAGAGTCCACGTTTTGGCCAACATCATATACTCCATGGTGCTTTGCATACTGCATTGCTCAACAGATACTTTTTATAATTGTGAATGAACTCTTGGTAAGGGTTAGATATGTCTTAGAAAAAATTGATAGCATTGCCACTTCAACTTCAAAGCAATAATGTGAGATTCTTTTAGGCAATATAAGCATAATATAATAGAAGCTATTTTCACTCAGAGTTATCAAGGGAAAAATAATGGATTATTAAATTTGGTCTAGCAACTTAGTTGTAAGGTTTAGTTTTTCCCCTCAAAGAATTAAGTTGACATCAAGAATAATACTGAAAATGTTTACCAGTGGCATATTAGTCAATAGGTTGTTTGGAGAAAGATTCAAAAGACAGCAATCATTGGCAGCTATTTCAGCTCTAAGTTTGAACATTTAATTGAGTTGTAAATCCATACTATTATTTCTTTTTATTTTACTATATGGATTGCTATGTTCACTTGGCACTTTTTTCTTTTACTATAAGTAGCTTTAAATACATGCTGCTCTAAATATTAGGAGATAATGTCGTAGGAAGTACAATATTAAATATAATACTCAAATATATTTAATGTATTTTATTACCCTAAAATTATTGTCAACTTAAAATATGACATGAAATTACTTTGTCAGTTCTTTGGCAATTTAAAAACATAGTTTATCATGTTTGAAATTCTGAAGTGTCATCATATCGCTCTATTTTAAAAGTTCTATATTACAGTTTGTTTAGAAGAATAGTTTGTATATTGTATAAAATATTTTATACACAAAAGACATTAATAAAGGTTTTATAAAGCATGGAGCTATGTATTTTTACATATAAATATATAATTAAAATTTGCCTAGATATGATTGAAATATAAAGATTATTTCTAATGTTTAAACATGCAGCAGATAATTTTTAAAAATAATTTATTAATTTTTGGTTGTGCTGGATCTTCGTTGTTGCCCGTGGGCTTTCTCTAGTTGTGGTGAGCGGAATCTATTCTTCCTTGGGGTGCATGGGCTTCTTACTGAGATGGCTCCTCTTGTTGTGGAGCGTGGCCTCTAGGCACAGAGGCTTCAGTACTTGAGGCACAATATTGTGGCTCCTGGGCTGTAGAGCACAGGGTCAGTAGTTGTGGCAGATGGGCTTAGTTGCTTTGTGGCACTTGGAATCTTACTGGATCAGGGATTGAACCCATGTTTCCTGCTTTGGCAGACAGTTTCCTATCCATTGTACCAACGGAGAAGTTACACAGACAATTTTTGTTTCAAATATATTGTTCTTTTTATTGGAAGTGAAAAGGTTGTTTTTTACATACATACACACCCCTACACCTTAAGTATTTTATCTTAATGAATATAACATGAACATTAGCCAATATTTTGACGTTTGGCCAGGTTCATTTTTAGTATAGGTCTGTTAATTGCGTCTCACACAGTTGCTTTTGCCTAAATCACACCAATACTACATTGACTATGCCTTCCTATTTTGATGTCTTTATGGAAGAGAACTTGGTGACATTTGAGAAGCTACCTAACTGCCAAAGCCTTGATGGTTTATAATACTCTCCCTTCCTTTGCCCCAACTTTTACCATTTTTTTTCCACATTCAATTTGAAAACAATTTTAGGAACCCGCCTTTATTGTCTCCAAGGATTCAAAGTAATTTTCACAGAAATGACAAACCTTTTGTACTATTGTATTATTACTATTTTGTACTTTTACTGGGTAAGTTTACATACTTAATAAAATTACAATTATAATTACAAATCACATGAAAAGATTGGGAACAAACTAATAGATTCTTGTCATGCCTTAATTTAGTAGGATCAGGAAGTCTTCAGTATACTTGAGATACTCCTTTGGTATTGAGCAGGAAAGAGGGGGATCATTAATGTTGCTGAGAGGAAATAAAGAGTTGATTCATCTAAAGAGATGGTTAAGAGAAGGGTTCTTAAGAGAGCTTCTGCTGTATCTCAACTATGATGTTAGGAGATATTTCCATCAGTTTTATAGAAACTAGCTGCCATCAAATTTTATATTTTAGACAAATTTATAATTTTATGGAATTAACTCTGTCAACATATTTCTCAACTCAGTGTGATTGTTTTCAGTGGTGTAGTGCTTGGTGGCAGATTGCCTATGTCTTTCCATTTTAGTTAATTCAATACACTGTCTTGCTGTTGCCTTTATGTGGCCACTGCTATTCTCTAATGCATGGCTGCTGTTAGCCTTTAAGGTGGAAATTCTACTTTCTTTGAATTTCCTTGTTGGAGGGACTGGGACAGTGCTCAATCTAAGACTAATTTTTCCCCACTATTGAGGTAAGACCCTTCTGTGTACTCTATCCAGTATTCCATGAGTTATGAAATTCTTCGTTCTGATAATGAGAACAAGCAGTATTTCCAGCTCTGTGTAAGTGCTAAGTACTATTACTTAAAATCCTTTTGGGTGGTTCTTTCTGCCTGTGGTGAGGGAGGCCTGGGTTTGATCCCTGGGTCAGGAAGATCCCTTGGAGAAGGAAACGGCAACCAACTCCAGTATTTTTGCCTGGAGAATGCCATGGATAAAGGAGAGTCAGACATGACTGAGCAACTGACACTTCCTTAGCTTTGGGTAGTTTCCTGCAATGTATGTGTTGATCAGTATCCAGCTGAATGTCCAAGAATTCAGATCTTCTGAGTTCTCTCTGTGTGTAGCTCTCTTCTTCCCTGCATAAACATATGTTAGCGGTCACAATCTCCCTGGAGATTCAGCTTTGTCTTTTCAGCTCAGAATGTTTGCCAATCTCTTAGTTTCCCTTTCCTATGTGTGGCCTGGGAAGTCTCTCAAGGCACTAAGCTAGGGCTATCAAAGGGTTCATCCTATTTTGTTTACTGTTTCTCAGGGATTACTGTCTAATGCTCTTCACAACTATTTTTCATATATTTTGTCTATTTTTTGTTTTTTTCAGGTGAGAAAGAAATCTGGTCTTTGTTTCTCTGCCTTGATTGGAACTAAGATATAAATTTTAATAAGACTTTATTGAGAGTTTAAAGATAATGCAAGGGAAATAAAATGCATATACTTACAAAGGCAACCATAGGCAGCTATATTCTGCTGCTGTCCTTGTAGCTCCCAAGCCCAAGTCCACACAACGCTAGCTTTTCAGCTTTTTCCTCTGCTATGATAGTCTAAGTGAAAGTGTCCAACTCTTTGTGATCCCATGGACTAAATATAGACTGCCAGGCTCCTCTGTCCATGGAATTCTCAAGCCATTCCCTCTTCTAGGGGATCTTCCTAATCCAGGAACTGAACCGGATATCCTGCATTTCAGGCAGTTTCTTTACTGTCTAAGCCATCAGGGAAGCCCCTGCTATGATAAGGTTTTCTTTATTATACAAAACATTTTTGTTCCTTGCAGTCAAACTGGCCAAAACATTTTAAAGGAGGATCTTTGCTTATTTTTAAATATCTGTGTAAGTTTAGTACCTTGTTGAAGTAATTTCCCCCTCTTCTCTTCCCCCTTCCCTGACCCCTCCAAATTGATTTGCTTCAAAGTTAAATTTAAGCTTCCACCTCTTAGGAGCTTTAGCATGCAAAGTGGCTGTTTCCCAATTAAAAACAAATAAAACCAAACCCCTAGTGCCCACTTTGAGCCTGTGAACTCCATTGTACCAGAGTATGTTGTTATATATTGAATCAATTAATATGTACTAGTGCAAGTTATATGTGTATAGTATATTAAAACAAAAATGGAAGGGTGGCCAAAGGCACAACTAGAAACCTTAATTGAGTCATAAATAATGTTAATTATAAAAGTTGGAGGAAATTTGATCTTTAGTACTTGCCCATTTTCATTTTAGTTATTCCCCTTTCTCCTGTGGATGTTTTGCTTAAAAATTGTTTTCTTTGATTTTCACATTTATAATCAATATGATCAATTTTAGAAAGTGAAGTTAAACTTTTGAATGTAGTAAATGAACTTGATATTTAAAAGAAACATGTACATATCTTTTATAAAGTGAAGAATAATTTGTAATTTGTCTATTTGGCCCAGAAGTGTTCTTTTTTACCTTTTGGAGTTTACTCATAGGATCATAGAAAACCTTTCCTATTACATTTTTGTATATGTAGAAGCTTTCCTATATTACATTTGTATAAGTATAGGATTTACTTATATAATCTTTCTAAAGTTTATACCTTAATATTGTATTCAAGCAGGCATTTCATAATGGATTTTTTGGGAAGATTAATAAGAGCATATTTGATCGGAAAGGAACAAAATGACCTCGGTAGAAAGGAAACTTTCTGAATCTAGTTCTTGTGATATTTTTATGACATTTAGTAAATTGCTTTTATATAGAGAGTGGAATTTCTTGAAGGAAAAATGTAGTTTTATTATTTGTATGTATTTTGAAAGTAAAATTTCCAATTAACTTCAAGGTAAAAGTGTTATAAGAAAGACTGAGAATTATAGACTCCTCACATTTAGACTTTATAAAGCACAAATGCTAATATTCTAGATAGAAGGGAGATTTGTTGTACTTTTTAAATGTTTAATTAGGAAAATATCTATTTTCTCTGAACACGAGTCAGTTTGACTGGAAATTAGCTAAAGTCTATAAGTTGTCTCTCTTTGTCAATAGCTGGGACCTACTGCCCTTACCTAGACTATTTAGGTGTGTGTCCTCTGACACCTCACACAGAGGTAGGTACCTTCCCTCTGTGCCTCTTAGTACTTTGTACAGGTCTCTCCCTGAGCCCTGATTAGATTGTATCAGTTTTTGTTGACTCTCAGTGATGAACTTGGGCTGCAAAATGCTCTAGATCTCAGATGCCTATGATGGATCTGTGCTATATAGATCACAACAAAAACTTGTCAAAGGAAAGTTGAATAATGTTTATTCATGTATTCATTCAACAATACACATTCAATGTATAGAATTATGCAAAAGAGTAAGTGCTATTCTAGACCCCGTGAATATTGTAGTGACCAAGACCAGTATTTCTCTTACTCTCACAAAAGTCCTTATTGTTGTTGTTTTGTGATTTCCCAGGCAAGAATACTGGAGTGGGTTGCCATTTCCTTCTCCTGGGGATTCCGACCCACGGATTGAACCCCACGTCTCCTGCATTGGGCAAGGAGATTATTTACCACTGAGCCATCTGGGAAGCCCACAAACACACATGCTATACTACACTCTGAATATTGTGATGACAGGACCAGTACACCTCTTACATTCACAGTCTTCTGATTCAGAAGAAAAGATAGGCTTTGATATAGGTTATTGCATTAAGTGAAGGCTTCCCAGGTGGTGCTAGTGATGAAGAACCCACCTATCAATTCAGAAGACATAAGAGATGCAGGTTTGATCCCTGGATCAGGAAGATACCCTGGAGGAGGGCACAGCAATCCAGTTCAGTTATTCTTGCCTGGAGAAGAGAAGTTCTCTTCTCTTCTTGCCATGGACAGAGAAGTCTGGTGGGCTACAGTCCATAGGGTCTCAAAGAGTTGGACACAACTGAAATGACTTAGCATGCACTCACGCAATAAGTAATCATAAGGATTATGACCGGAAGCTAAGTGATAAGGATTGTGATAGGAAACATAGAACCCTACCATAAGACCTGCCTTAGTAATAGGGGGCTAAGGCTTCCTACAGAAAGTAATGTTTATGTTGAAAGCAGAAGTATGGACTGAAAACAGCTGGAAAAGATTGCAATTATTATAGAGGAGGGAGGGTAATAAGTCAAATAATAAGAAAGTTTACTTACTAAATCTTTATTAATATATTTCAGGAGTAATTTTTTTTTCAGGAATAACCCAACAACGCTACTAGGCTGAGTCTTCATATTGCCTTAACAGAGACAAAGACTGTACTTGTTTAATGTTTAAATGACCTTTTTCTGAGTATGTCTCTTCAGCCAGTTGTTCAACATCTTAACAACTTTAGAGTTAAAGACATATAATTCTTTGTGAATATATATTTAGTTTTAGTATGTGAAGTCAAAGAAAATATTCTATAAAGGCTATCATAACTTTACAATTCAGACACATGACAAGAAAAGATAATCTCCTTTTGTGGGAATTCATTTGCTGTCTTAATTTCAGAGGTCACTTTAATTTTCTGGTCTCCTAGTAGCAGTTCTGACATGCAGAGAAACACATAAAAAAGCCATTTACTGGTTTAAAGATTTACTCTCTCTACTAGAAATTCCCTGAGAAAATAACAGCTAACATTTGTCGAGTGCTTTTCATGTTCAGATACTGTGTTAAATGTATATTATAAAATATATTTCAAATCCTGAAGATGATACTATGAAAGTGCTGCACTCAATATGCCAGCAAATTTAGAAAACTCAGCAATGGCCACAGGATTGAAAAAGGTCAGTTTTCATTCCAGTCCCCAAAAAAGGCAATGCCAAAGAATGCTCGAACTACTGCACAATTGCACTCATCTCACACACTAGTAAAGTGATGCTCAAAATTCTCCAAGAGAGGCTTCAGCAGTACATGAACCATGAACTTCCAGATGTTTAAGCTGGTTTTAGAAAAGGCAGAAGAACCAGAGATCCAATTGCAAACATCTGCTGAATCATCGAAAAAGCAAGAGAGTTCCAGAAAAGCATCTATTTCTGCTTTATTGACTATGCCAAAGCCTTGACTATGTGGATCACAATAAACTGTGGAAAATTCTTCAAGAGATAGGAATACCAGACCACCTAAACAACAATTAGAACTGGACATGGAACAACAGACTGGTTCCAAATAGGAAAAGGGAGTATGTCAAGGCTGTATATTGTCACCCTGCTTATTTAACTTATATGCAGAGTACATCATGAAAAAATGCTGGGCTGGATGAAGTACAAGCTGGAATCAAGATTGCTGGGAGAAATATCAATAACCTCAGATATGCAGATGATACCACCCTTATGGCAGAAAGTGAAGAGGAACTAAAAAGCCTCTTGATGAAAGTGAAAGAGAAGAGTGAAAAAGTTGGCTTAAAGCTCAACATTCAGAAAACTAAGATCATGGCAGCTGGTCCCATCACTTCATGGCAAATAGGTGGGGAAACAGTGGAAACAGGTCAGACTTTATTTTTGGGGGCTCCAAAATCACTGTAGATGGTGACTGCAGCCTTGAAATCAAAAGACGCTTACTCCTTGGAAGGAAAGTTATGGCCAACCTGGATAGCATATTGAAAAGCGGAGACATTACTTTGCCAACAAAGGTCCGTCTAGTCAAGGTTATGGTTTTTCCAGTAGTCGTGTATGGGTGTGAGAGTTAGACAGTGAAAAAGGCTGAGCACCAAAGAATTGATACTTTTGAACTGTGGTGTTGGAGAAGACTCTTGAGAGTCCCTTGGACTACAAGCAGATCCAACCAGTCCATCCTAAAGGAGATCAGTCTTGGGTGTCCATTGGAAGGACTGATGCTGAAGCTGAAACTCCAATACTTTGGCCACCTCATGCAAAAAGTTGACTCATTAGAAAAGACCCTGATGCTGAGAAGGACTGGGGGCAGAAGGAGAAGGGAGTGACAGAGGGTGAGATCGCTGGATGGCATCACCAACTCGATGGACGTGAGTTTGGATAGACTCCAGGAGTTGGTGATGGACAGGGAGGCCTGGCGTGCTGCAGTTCATGGGTCACAAAGAGTTGGACACGACTGAGTGAATGAACTGAACTGAACTCTAATGCCTTCTGAACTCCCTTTTTATATTTCATCTATACTCCTATTGTGCTAGTTTAGGACTTTATGGACTCAAACTACAGTGTGATTAGTAAAATGCATGCATTCTTACCTACAAACCCTTAAAAAGAAAAATTATATCAGATGTTAAGAAAAATAAAGAATTATATATCATGGCATCTCCTCTGGAAGTCTTTACAAACTAGTTGATGATAAGATATAATTTCCTTCTCACAAAACATGAATACCAAAACTAAGATAAATACAACAAATATAGCAAATGAAATGGGACAGACATTCAAATGGTCTGGAATGTTTAAGAAGGAATTAATATAGGAAGTAAGGCTTGGAAAAACTTTGAAGGATAATTAGAATTTAAGTATTCAGTCTTTTACTCATTCTTTTAACCATAATAATAATGAGGAACATAATAATGAGTACACATTTGGTGAAGATATTAATGAATAAATGTTGACTAGATGATTTTGATGAACAATAAGGAGAAAAAGCACTATTGATGGGAAAAAAAGAATGATCAAAAACATAGAAGTAGGAATAAGCATGACTTGTTTAAGGGAATGCAAAAACTCTAGCCTTATTAAATCAAATGTTATATGTTTATTTGGAAATTATGGCATTATAGAGCTAGCTAAAAGGTCCTTAGAAGGGCTTCCTCAGTCGTGGTTCAGACAGTAAAGAATCTGCCTGCAATGTGGAAGACCCTGGTTCGAATCCTGGTTTAAAAGATCCCCTGGAGAAGATAATGGCAACCCACTCCAGTATTCTTGCCTGGAGAATTCCATGGACAGAGCAGCCGGGCAAGCTACAGTCCGTAGGATCGCAAAAGTCAGATATGACTGGGCACTAACAATTTCACTTTCAAAGATCCTTAGAAATCATCTTTAACTTATACAGAGCATAGGATACCACAAACAAAATGAAAAGACAACCCACAGAATTGGGGGAAATATTTGCAAATGATGCAACCCACAAGGGATTTGTCTTCAAAATATACAAACAGCACAAGCAGCTCTGTGTCAAAAATATAAACAACCCAATCAGAAAATGGGCAGAAGATCTAAATAGATCTAAGTTTCTCCAAAGACATACAGATGGCCAAAAAGCACATGAAAAGATGCTCAACATCACTAATTATTGGAGAAATGCAAATGAAATCTACCTTGAGTTATCACCTCAAACAGGTCAAAGTGGCCATCATCAAGAAGTCTACAAACAATAAATGATGGAGAGGGTGTAGAGGAAAGGGAAACCTACACTGTTGGTGGGAATATAAATTGGTATAGCAACTATGAAGAACAGTATGAAGCTTCCTTTAAAAACTTAAAATAGCATTACTATATGACCCAGGAATCCCAGTCCTGGCTATATATACAGAGAAAATCATAATCTGAAAGAATACATGCATCCCAATGTTCACTGCAGCACTATTTACAATAGCTAAGACATGAAAGCAACCTAAATGCCCATTGATAGAGGAACACATAAAGAAGAAGCAGTACATATATATAATGGATTATTACTCAGCCCCCCAAAAAAGAATGAAATAATGCCATTTGCAGCAACATGGACAGATCTAGAGATTAACATAACTAAGTAAACTAAGTCAAAGAGAAATATCAAGTAAATCACTCACATGTGGAATCTAATTTTGAAAAGATATAAATAAACTAATTTACAAAATAGAAGCAGACTTATAGATGATGAAAATAAACTTATGATTACCAAAGGGGAAACATGGGGGATTGCTACTGTTTAGTTGCTAAGTCACAGCTGACTCATGACTTCATGGACTGTAGCTCACCAAGCTCCACTGTCCATAGGATTTTCCAAGCAAGAATACTAGAATGAGTTGCCATTTCCTTCTCCAGGGGCTCTTCCTGACCCAGGGATCAAATCTACATCTCCTGCATTGGCAGGCAGATTCTTTACTACTGAATCACCAGGAAAGCCAAACATGGGTGGTGGGGAATAAATTAGGAGCTTGGGATAAACATACATACACTACTATATATAAGATAGATAACCAACAAGCACACTACTATATAGCACAGGGGACTCTATCCAATATTTTGTGATAATCTGTATAAGAAAAGAATCTTGAAAATAATGAATATATGTATATATATAACTGAATCACTTTCCTGTACACCTGAAACTAACACAACATTATAAATTAACTATAATCCAATAAAATTAAAATGTTAATTAAAAAATAAATCATCTTTAAGCGTCACATTTTTAAGATGAAGAAAGTAAGGTCTAGGTAATGGCCCAAGGTCATTTGGCTAAAAACGATGTAAAAAAATCAACAAACATCTAAGAAGTACTTACGATATATTAGGCACTGAGCTAGACACTTCATATAAAATAAAACTGTGAGTTGGGAAATATTACAAGGACATCCAGTAAACTTCAGAAAGGAATAAATTCTCAAATAAATAAATTCTTAAGTAGCTTCAAAAATGAAATATCAAGGGAGATAGTCTAAGTAATTTGAACAATTTTTTAAGTAACACTTGTTTTATAAAGAGAAAAGGTACGAAAAAGAAAAGAAAATCATTCTATATGAAATATAAAATATGTTTAATATGTGCAGTGATTTTGGAGCCCCCCAAATTAAAGTCTGTCACTGTTTTCATTCTTTCCCCATCCATTTGCCATGAAATAATGGGACCAGCTGCCATGATCTTCGTTTTCTGAATGTTGAGTTTTAAGCCACGTTTTTCACTCTCCTCTTTCACTGTCATCAAGAGGCTCTTTATTTCTTCTTCACTTTTTGCCCTGAGAGTGGTGTCATCTGCATATCTGAGGTTATTGATATTTCTCCAGGCAATCTTGATTCCAGCTTGTGCTTCATCCAGCCCAACAGTTTGCAAGATGTAACTGCATTTAAGCTAAATTAGCAAGGTGACAGTATACAGCCTTGACATACTCCTTTCCTGATCTGGAGCCAGTCTGTTGTTCCATGTCCAGTTCTAACTGTTGCTTCTTGACTTGCATACAGGTTTCTCAGGAAGTAGGTCAGGTGGTCTGGTATTCCCATCTCTTGTATTTTCCACACTTTGTTGTGATCCACACAGTCAAATGCTTTGGTATAGTCAATAAAGCAGAAGTATATGCTTTTCTGGAACTCTCTTACTTTTTCAGTGACCAAACAGATGTTGACAATTTTATCTCTGGTTCCCCTGCCTTTTCTAAATCCAGCTTGAACATCTGGAAGTTCACGGTTCATGTACTGTTGAAGCCTGGCTTGGAGAATTTTGAGCATTAGTTTGCTAGATTGTGATGAGTACAATTGTGCAATAGTTTGAACATTCTCTTGCATTGCCTTTCTTTGAGATTGGAATAAGAACTGACCTTTTCCAGTCCTGTGGCCACTGCTGAGTTTGCAAATTTGCTGCCATATGGAGTGCAACGCTTTCATAGTATCATCTTTTAGGATTTGAAATAGCTCAACTAGAGTTCCATCACCTCCACTAACTTTGTTCATAATGATGCTTCCTAAGGCCCACTTGACTTCGTATTCCAGGATGTCTGGCTCTAAGTGAGTGATCACACTATCTTGATTATCTGGGTCATGAAGATCTTTTTTGTATAGTTCTTCTGTGTGTTCTTGCCACATCCTCTTAATATCTTCTACTTCTGTTAGGTCCATATCATTTCTGTCCTTTCTTGAGCCCATCTTTGCATGAAATGGTCCCTTGATATCTCTGATTTTCTTGAGGAGATCGGTAGTCTTTCCCATTCTACTGTTTTCTTATATGTCTTTGCATTGATCACTGAGGAAGGCTTTAATATTTCTCCTTGATATTCTTTGGAACTCTGCATTCAAGTGGGTATATCTTTCTTTTTCTCCTTTGCCTTTAGCTTCTCTTCTTTTCTCAGCTATTTCTTAGGCCTCCTCAGACAACCATTTTGCCTTTATTTTTCTTGGGGCCAGTCTTGATCATTGCTTCCTGTACAGCATCACAAACCTCCATCCATAGTTCTTCAGGCACTCTGTCTATCAGATCTAATCCCTTGAATCTATATGTCACTTCCACCATATAATCATAATGGATTTGATGTAGATCATACCTGAATAGTCTAGTGGTTTTCCCTACTTTCTTCAATTTAAGTCTGAATTTGGCAATAAGGAGTTCATGATCTAAGCCATATTCAGCCCCCCATCTTATTTTTGCTGACTGTATAGAGCTTCTCCATCTTTGGCTGCAAAGAATATAATCAATCTGATTTCAGTATGACCATCTGGTGATGTCCATGTGTAGAGTCTTCTCTTGTCTTTTTGGAAGAAGGTGTTTGCTATGACCAGTGTGTTCTCTTGGAAAATCTCTGTTAGCCTTTGCCCTACTTCATTTTGTACTCCAAGGCCAAGTTTGCCTGTTACTCCAGGTAGCTCTTGACTTCCTACTTATGCATTCAAGCCCCCTATAAGGGAAAATGACATCTTTTTTCGGTTAGTGCTAGAAGATCTTGTAGGTCTTCATAGAACTGTTCAGCTTCAGCTTCTTGAGCATTACTGGTTGGGTCATAGGCTTGGAAAACTGTGATAATGAATAATTTGCTTTGGAAATGAACAGAGATCATATTGTCGTTTTTGAGATTGCATCCAAGTACTGCATTTGAGACTTTTGTTGACTATGATGGCTGCTCCGGCAGCTAGCTGGGCGCAGTCGCTCTGGCCCGCAGAGCAATCAACGGGGGCTCCGAATCCACCTGAAAACGGATGAAAGGGTTGGGACAAGAGGCGCAAAGAACGGCAGCAAGACAAAGGTTCTGATCAAGCTGCAAAACTTTATTGAGCGCAAGACGATTATATATGGGGAGGAAGGGAGGGAGGGGAAAAAGAAAGGGGGGAGCTCTGACGGGCATGTAGGGAATACGTGTCTTGTGGGTGATTGGCCTGTCGGATATACGTTCGCCGCATGATCCTTTTGGTGATTTGCCAGCCGAATGTATAGCTGGCGCGTAATCAGCGCCTTATATGGCAGCAGGCTTGCAGTGTTCCGACCGTAATGGCTCTGGCTGATCACATCAGCCGGCTGGGCCCCAACATCTCCTCCCTTTTTGTTTTTTAAGGCGAGGAGTCTGGTTTTGTTTGGACATTGACCGGCTAGGGGAGGCAGTGGCCAAGCTCCTCTCTGCGTAGAGCTTAAATGGCACCCTTTTTTGGAGGGGAGGATTTGGGTGTCAACCTCCATGCAAGCTGGCTTACCTCGCAGGAGGCTCGAGAGTGGCCTTTTTGGTGGAGGCCCCTCCTTGCGGTACTTTGTCGCGCACCTAGCGGTGTCCATTGCAGCAACTGGGCCGCAATGCAGACTCTCGAGAATCATGCAGCTCCCGTGGGAGAGGGCCTTGATAATTTTCATGGTCGAGCATTTCCAACTGGTGATAGTGGATCTGGATGGGTCTCCCTAGTATGTCGTTAAGCTGGTCTTTGATAAGTGTCGTGACACGCCTCAGAACCCAGGGGGCAAAGATGAGAAACAGGAGGACAGTCATCAGGGGCCCAAGAAAGGAAAGGAGATAGGGGAGTAGTCCATTAAGGCCTGTCAGAAAGGGATTTTCTATTAGCGCTTTCCTTCTTTTTTCTAGATCTTCTTGTAGCCTTTTTATTTTATCTTGGACAATGCCGGATTTGTTGGCGTAGAAGCAGCAGCGTTCCTGTAAGGCAAGGCAGATGCCTCCCTGTTCTGCGGTGAGAAGATCTAAGCCTCGTCTGTTTTGAAGGACTACTTCTGCTAGGGAGTCTAGTTGATCTTGGATATCACTAATGGTGCTGGATATGGCCTGGACATCATCAATGAGCTGCTTAGAGAGCTGTGCATATGAATGAACTGCATATCCTAGGCCTGCAGATCCCGTAGCTATCGCTCCAGAGATTCCTAGCCAAGCGAGCAAGGGGATGATGGCTAGAGCTCTTTTGTGTCGTCCCGCAAGGTGGTCAAAAGCGGGAACGGGAACGGGCTCATTTCCTGGAATGATATCTATGTCTGGTAGCAGGGTGGCTAGGGCACACAGCCCTGTCCATGAGGGGGGTAGGGCGGTATAGGCTTGATTGTTCCCGCAAACGAATGCCTTTCCTGGTCCGGGGCATAGGAGGGTGGTGTAGTTAGAGGTATAGTTAAACACAGAGCTACAGTTGGTAAAGGCAGCGAAGCCAACGGGGATATCTGTGGAATCATTGCGCGGGTGTTTGTAGATGCAGGGGGAGAATGAAAACAGTGTAGGTTGGACCCTGAAGGGCAGGCCGAGAGTGCAGTTTTGGTCAATGGTGTTGAGGTCTGATGTATTAACGGAGACAGCCAGGGGCATGGGAGTGCCTTGGCTGAGACATAGCCAGCAGTCTTGGGCTAGATTGGGGTTAGAGGTGTTAAGCGCCCGGTGGGTGGCTGTCAAAATGTCTATTGTTTGGGGGTCTAGGTCTGTTCCCCGTGATTTGGGGAGTGCTATAGGGTGGTAGGAAAGCTTTGCAAATTGTCTTACCGCCTTAACCTCTCGGATGAAAATCAGGGCTTCTTGAAGGGAAGTTGTTTGGGGAAGGGGAGTTTGGTTGATGGGTGGTGGCTCAGAGTTATGTAGAATAGGAGCCAAGAGACGGGCTGTGTTGGGAGCGGCAGGTGTAACTGGGTGGGTAGGAAAATATGGCGGTGGCACAAAGGGCGGAAGCGCAGAGCTGTGTAAGATGGCGGCTGAACAGGGTGGTGGCGCAGAAACAATAAGCGCGGGCTTGTTTAAAATGGCGGCTGTGGCGGGAGCGGTAGGGGCAGAGGAGGAAGGAGGCCAGTCAGGGCCGTTATAGTGGGCTGCCTCATCTTCTAGATCAGCTTGGTCAGCAGGGGCCAGCTGATCATCTGTGCCTGTGTTGGTTATCTCTCTGAAGTCTTTAAGATCGGGGTATATAGCAGTAGGATTTGGATTTGTCTCAATATTGATAGAAATTGAGGGACAGCTTGAGAGGGCCCGTGAGGGGGGGCGAGTAACGGTAGCGGCACTGGAGTTATTTGGGTGTATGGGGTCGCTTTGTATAAGATCTTGAGTAGAGGGTGCTCTAGAGGGAGGACGGGAGTGGCTGGAAAGGATTTTTTGCCCTTCTTGACAAAGGTGCTGAATGTCTGGGGTATGGCCCTGGTTGGTGAGAATATCTTTTATAAGATTGTAGTAGTTAAAGGTGGTGATAGGGACAGTCTGGGGGCCAAAAACATGATAATAGTCATTAAGGCAATCTCCGACATGATTCCACATACGAGTGTCGATAGTGCCCTCTTGAGGGAACCAGGGGCAGGTCTTAAAAATAAAATGAAAAAACGAAACTAAATCTTTTTTACGAACCCGAATTCTCCGCACCTTGAGGGATTCTTTAAGCTGGCTAATAAAAACATCATCTTTTGAACATACTTGTCCCATGATTAATTCTTACCTGACCAAATGCCGCCATCGAGGGGGGTGGTCTCTCTGGAGTCGTCTCGCGAGTGGGTAAGTGCGGTGCTCCTTGCTGGGTCTGGTCAACGGGGACGGCGGTCCGTCCAAGCGGTCTTCGGGCCCCAAGTTGGGCGCCACTTGCTCCTGCCGCTAGCTGGGCACAGTCGCTCTGGCCCGCAGAGCAATCAACGGGGGCTCCGAATCCACCTGAAAACAGATGAAAGGGTTGGGACAAGAGGCGCAAAGAACGGCAGCAAGACAAAGGTTCTGATCAAGCTGCAAAACTTTATTGAGCGCAAGACGATTATATATGGGGAGGAAGGGAGGGAGGGGAAAAAGAAAGGGGGGAGCTCTGACGGGCATGTAGGGAATACGTGTCTTGTGGGTGATTGGCCTGTCAGATATACGTTCGCCGCATGATCCTTTTGGTGATTTGCCAGCCGAATGTATAGCTGGCGCGTAATCAGCGCCTTATATGGCAGCAGGCTTGCAGTGTTCCGACCGTAATGGCTCTGGCTGATCGCATCAGCCGGCTGGGCCCCAACAGATGGCTACTCCATTTCTTCTAAGGGATTCTTGCCCACAGTAGTAGATATAATGGTCATATTTTGGAGTTTTCACAGGAGAAGATGAGCACACACTCTTCTACTCTGCCATCTTGTTACCTCTCATGGTATAGCTTAGGAGAGCTAAGTGGAATGTATTAACATATCAAGACAGTCTCAGACCTTTCACAGGTTTTGTCCATATTAAGAAATATTATTCTTTGTTTTTTTTAATAGTAGTTTATTCTATTTTCTTTATGCTGAAGATTGTGAAATAAACAGGAACAAAAGAGTCATGGAGTAAACTAGATGAGACATGACCTTTCATATGTTGGTGAGATGGCTGGATTTAGTTAATTTTTTGGCATGTATATCAATACTTAAAATTCATTTACCTCTTGACTAAAAAATTCAAATTTTAAGAATTTATGCTACGGCTAAATTTGTCCATACATGCAAAGGTACATGTTATGGGCATTCTTTGTAGTATTGTTTGAAATACAAAAGAGTTGGAAATAATTTGTGTGTTCAGTAGGCGCCTCATACATACATACAGACAAACAGATCCATAGAAGAGAATCAAGAGCCCAGAAATAACCCAAGCATTTATAGTCAACGAATAGTTAAGAAGAGAGATGAGAATACTCAAAGGAGAAAAGATAGTCTCTTCAATGAATTGTTGTTGTTGTTGTTCAGTGGCTAAGTAATGTCCAACTCTTTGCAACCCCATGAACTGCAGCACTCCAGGCTTTCCTGTCCTTCATCATCTCCCTGAACCTGCCCAAACTCATGTCCATTGAGTCAGTGATTCCATCCAATCATCTCATCTTCTGTCATCCCCTTCTCTTCTTACTCTCAATCTTCCCCCGAATCAGGATCTTTTCCAATGAGTTGGCTCTGCATCAGGTGGCTAAAGTTTGGAGCTTCAGCTTGAGCACCAGTCCTCCCAATGAGTATTCAGGGTTTACTTCTTTTAGGATTGACTGGTTTGATCTCCTTGCAGTCCAAGGGGCTCTCAAGAGTCTTCTCCAGCACCACACTTCAGAAGCATCAATTCTTCCATGCTCAGCCTTCTGCATGGTCCAACTCTCACATTCTACATAACTACTGGGAAAATCAGCTTTGATTATATGGACCTTTGTCAGCAAAGCAATGTCTCTCTTCAATAAATAGTACTGAGATAATTGAATTTCATATATAAAGGAATTAAAATGGGCTCCTGTCTTACATCAATCCCCAAAATTAACTCAAAATGGATTAAATATGTAAATGTAAGGCCTGAAACCATTAAATTCCTAGGAAAATGACATATGAATAAATCTTGTAATGGACCTCGGTAGTGATTTTTTTGGAATGACACCAGAAGCATAAGCAACAAAATGAAAAATAAACAAGTGGGACTAGATCAAAGTAAAAAGTTTCTTGCAGTAAAAGAAATCATCAACAAAGTAAAAAGACAATTTATGGAATGGAGAAAAATATTTGCAAACCATATATCTGATAAGAGCTTAATGGTGCAAGTGTGGAGAAAAGGGAATCCTTGTGTGCTATTGGTGGGATTTTAAATTGGTACAGCCACTATGGAAAACAGTATGAAGGACTCTCAAAAAGTTAAAAATAGCACTATGACATGATTCAGCGATTCCACTTTTGTTAATATATGTAAAGGAAACAAAAACAGTAAATCAAAAAGTTATCTGTATCCCCATGTTCATAGGGGCATTATTTACAATAGTAAAGACAGGAAAACAACCTAAATGTCCACTGATACATGAATGGATAAAGAAGATGTGGCATATCCACAATGCACTATTATTCATCCACAAAAAAATGAGGAAATCCTACCATATGAAACAATATTGGTGGATCTTGAAGACATTATCCTAAGTGAAATGAGTGAGACAAAGGCAGACAAATACTTTATGATTTCACTTACTTGTGAAATCTAAAAAGCAAAAATAAGACTAAACTCATTACCAAAGAGGTCAGACTTGCAGTTACCAGAGGTTGAGTATGGTGGGAGGGGGAGTTAGATAAATATGGTCAAAAGGTACATATTTACCTTTATAAATGAGTATGAGAGATGTAATGTACAACATAATGACATTGTTAATACTACTGTATTATATAAAGGAAAATTGATACGAGAATAAATCCTGAGTTCTTCTCACAAAGAACATTTTTTTCACTTTTCTTCCTTTTTTTTCCTTTATTTTATTTACATGAGATGATGAATGTTACTACCAGATGAACTTAATCTGATAGTATTTTTTACAATATATGTAAATCAAACCATCATGCTCTAAAATGTAGCTTTATTCAAGCATTAAAAAGAATGACAATAACAGCTAATCAAGTCTTAGTAAGTTCCAAACACTGCTCTTATTTAATCTTCATAAAAAATTACACTTATTATTATCAGCTACATTTACAGTGAGTGACCAGATCATCCTGGTTATTCAGGTCATAAGGCCTTTTTTGTACAATTCTTCTGTGTATTCTTGCCACCTCTTCTTAATCTCTTCTGCTTCTGTTAGGTCCTTACCATTTCTGCCCTTCACTGTGTCCATCTTTGCATGAAATGTTCTCTTGGTACCTCTGATTTTCTGCCAGCAAATTTGGAAAACTCACCAGTAGCCATAGAACTTAAAAAGGTCAGTTTTCATTATAATCCCAAAGAAAGGCAGTGCCAAACAATGTTCAAACTACCCAATAATTGTGCTCATTTCATATGCTAGCAAGATAATAGTCAAAATCCTTCAAGCTAGGCTTAAATAGTACGTGAACCAGATATACCAGCTGGATTGAGAAAAGGAAGAGGAACCAGAGATCTAATTGCCAAAGTCTGTTGGATCTTAGAAGAAAACAACAGAATTCCAGAAAAACATATACTGCTTCATTGATTATGCTAAAGTCTTTGACTATGTGAATCACAGCAAACTGAAAAATTTTTCAAGAGATGGGAATACCAGATCACCTTACCTGCCTCCTGAGAAACCTGTATGCAGTTCAAGAAACAACAGTTAAACTGGACATGGAACAGTGGAGACTGTATATTGTCGCCTTACTTATTGAACTTATATGCAGAGTTCAGTTCAGTCATTCAGTCGTGTCCGACTTTTTGAGACCCCATGAATCACAGCTTGCCAGGCCTCCCTGTCCATCACCAACTCCTGGAGTCTACCCAAACCCATGTCCATTGAGTTGGAATGAGTCAACTCTTCATATGAGGTGGCCAAACTATTGGAGTTTCAGCTTCAGCATCAGTCCTTCCAATGAACACCCAGGACTGATCTCCTTTAGGATGGACTAATAGGATCTTCTTGCAGTCCAAGGGACTCTCAGGAGTCTTCTCCAACACCACAGTTCAAAAGCCTCAATTCTTTGGTGCTCAGCTTTCTTCACCGTCCAACTCTCACATCCATACATGACTGCTGGAAAAACCATAGCCTTGACTAGATGGACCTTTGTTGGTAATGTCTCTGCTTTTCAATATGCTATTTAGGTTGGTGATAACTTTCCTTCCAAGGAGTAAGCGTCTTTTTATTTCATGGCTGCAGTCACCATCTGCAGTGATTTTGGAGCCCAAAAAAATAAAGTCTGACACTGTTTCCACTGTTTGCCCATCTAGTTCCCATGAAGTGATGGGACCAGATGCCATGATCTTAGTTTTCTGAATGTTGAACTTTAAGCCAATTTTTTCACTCTCCTCTTTTACTTTCATTAAGAGGCTTTTTAGTTCCTTTTAACTTTCTGCATATAAGTTAAATAAGCAGGGTGACAATATATAGCCTTTACATACTCCTTTTCATATTATGCAGAGTACATCATGTGAAATGCCAGATTGGATGAAGCACAAGCTGGAATCAAGATCACTGAGAGACATATCAATAACTTCAGATATTCAGATGACACCACTCTAATGTCAGAAAGGGAAGAGAAGCTAAAGAGCCTCTTGATGAAAGAGGAGGGTGAAAAACCTGGCTTAAAACTCAACATTAAAATGCTAAGATCAAAAAATTGCCTAGGAAGGTAAACTTCCAAACTCATTCTATGAGGCCACCATCACCCTAATTCCTGACAAAGATGCCACAAGAAAAGAAAACTACAGGCCCATATCACTGATGAACATAGATGCAAAAATCCTTAACAAAATTCTAGCATACGGAATCCAACAACATATTAAAAAGATCATACATCATGACCAAGTGGGCTTTATCCCAGGGATGCAAGGATTCTTCAGTATTCGCAAATCAATCAGTGTAATACACCACATTAACAAATTGAAAAATAAAACCATATGATTATCTCAATAGATGCAGAGAAAGCCTTTGACAAAATTCAACATCCATTCATGATAAAAACCCTCCAGAAAGCAGGAATAGCTCAACATAATAAAAGCTATATATGACAGACCCATAGCAAACATTATCCTCAATGGTGAAAAATTGAAAGCATTTCCTCTAAAGTCAGGAATAAGATAAGGGTGCCCACTCTTACCACTACTATTCAACACAGTTTTGGAAGTTTTGGCCACAGCATTCAGAGCAGAAAAAGAAATAAAAAGAATCCAGATTGGAAAAGAAGAAGTAAAACTCTCACTGTTTGCAGATGACATCGTCCTCTACATAGAAAACCCTAAAGACTCCACCAGAAAATTACTAGAGCTAATCAATGAATATAGTAACGTTGCACGATATAAAATCAACACACAGAAATCTCTTGCATCCCTATATACTAACAATGAGAAAACAGGAAGAAATTTAAGGAAACAATTCCATTCACCATTGCAATGAAAAGAATAAAATACTTAGGAATATATCTACCTAAAGAAAGAAAAAACCTATATATAGAAAACTATACAACACTGATGAAAGAAATCAAAGAGGACTCAAATAGATGGAGAAATATACCATGTTCATGAATTGGAAGAATCAATATAGTGAAAATGAGTATACTGCCCAAAGCAATCTATAGATGCAATGCAATTCCTATCAAGCTACCAATGGTATTTTTCACAGAACTAGAACAAATAATTTCACAATTTGTATGGGAATACAAAAAACCTTGAATAGCCAAAGCAATCTTGAGAACGAATAATGGAACTGGAGGAATTGACCTGCCTGACTTCAGGCTCTACTACAAAGCCACAGTCATCAAGACAGTATGGTATTAGCACAAAGACAGAAATATAGATCAATGGAACAAAATAGGAAGCCCAGAGATAAATCCATGCACCTATAGATACCTTATCTTTGACAAGGGAGGCAAGAATATACAATGGAGAAAAGGATCTGTTTAACAAGTGGTGCTGGGAAAACTGGTCAATCACTTGTAAAAGAGTGAGAGTAGAACACTTTTTAATACCATACATAAAAATAAACTCAAAATGGATTAAAAATCTAAATGTAATACCAGAAACTACAAAACTCCTAGAGGAAAACAGGCAAAACACTCTCTGACATACATCACAGCAGGATCCTCTATGACCCCCCTCCCAGGATATTGGAAATAAAGCAAATATAAACAAATGGGACCTAACTAAAATTAAAAGCTTTTGCACAATGAGGGAAACTATAAGCAAGGTGAAAAGACAGCTTTCAGAATGGGAGAAAATAATAGCAAACGAAGGAACTGACAAAGAATTAATCTCAAAAATATACAAGCAACTCCTGTAGCTCAATTCCAGAAAACTAAATGATCCAAGCAAAAAATGGGCCAAAGAACTAAACAGACATTTTTCCAAAGAAGACATACAGATGGCTAACAAACACGTGAAAAGATGCTCAACATCAGTCATTATTAGAGAAATGGAAATCAAAACCACAATGAGATACCATTTCATGCCAGTCAGAATGGCTGCTATCCAAAAGTCTACAAGCAATAAGTACTGGAGAAAAGGGAAGCCTCTTACACTGTTGGTGGGAATGCAAAGTAGTACAGCACTATGGAGAACACTGTGGAGATTCCTTAAAAAAAACTGGAAATAGAACTGCCATATGACCCAGCAATCCTATTGCTGGGCATACACACCAAGGAAACCAGAATTGAAAGAGACATGTGTACCCCAATGTTCATCACAGCATTGTTTATAATAGCCAGGACATGGAAGCAACCTAGATGTCCATCAGCAGATGAATGGATAAGAAAGCTGTGATACATATACACAATGGAATATTACTCAGCCGTTAAAAAGAATACATTTGAATCAGTTCTACTGAGGTGGATGAAACTGGAGCCTATTATACAGCAGAGTGAAGTAAGCCAGAAAGAAAAACACCAATACGGTATACTAAAGCATATATATGGAATTTAGAAAGATGGTAACAATAACCCTGTATGTGAGACAGCAAAAGAGACACAGATGTATAGAACAGTCTTTTGGACTCTGTGGGAGAGGGCAAGGGTGGGATGGTTTGGGAAAATGGTATATTTTCATATGTGAAATGAATTGCCAGTCCAGGTTTGATGCATGAGACAGGGTGCTTGGGGCTGGTGCACTAAGATGACCCTGAGGGATGGGATGGGAAGGCAGGTGGGAGGTGGGGTTCAGGATGGGGAATACATGTACACCCGTGGCAAATTCATGTCAATATATGGCAAAACCAATACAGTATTGTAAAGTAATTAGCCTCCAATTTAACAAAAAACAAAACTAAGATCATGGCACCCAGTCCCATCACTTCATGACAAATAGATGGGGAAGAATGGAAACAGTGACAGATTCTGTTTTCTTGGGCCCCAAGATTAGTGTGGACAGTGACTGCAGCCATAAAAATAAAATACATTTGCTCCCTGGAAGGAAAGCTATGACAAACCCAGACAGCGTATTAAAAAGCAGAGACATCAGTTTGCTGACAGAAGTCCGTCTAGTCTATGATTTCCCAGGTGTCATGTATGGATGTGAGAGTTGGACCGTTAAGGAGGCTGAGTCGCTAAGAATTGAGGGTTTTGAAGTGTATTGCTAGGGAAGATTCTTGAGAGTCCCTTGGATTGCAAGCAGATCAAACCAGTCAATCCTAAAGGAAATCAGTCCTGAATATTCATTGGAAGGACTAATGCTGAAATTGAAACTCCAACACTTTGGCCACCTGATATGAAGAGCTGACTCATTTGAAAAGACCCTGATGCTGGGAAAATTGAGGGCAGGAGGAGAAGAGGGAGACAGAGGATGAGATTGTTGGATGGCGTCGCTGATTGGATGGATGTGAGTTTGTGCAAACTCTGGGCAATAGTGAAAGACAGGGAAGCCTGACTTGCATGTCCATGGGGTTGCAAAGAGTTGTATATGTCTGAGTGACTGAACAAAAACCACTTATAGTGGAGAAAAATGAAACCTTAAAAGGCTAATTGACTTGTGCCCACATTGTTAAGTTTTGTGCCCTGTTGCCTATTGATCATCTGTATCCCAATATTTAAAGAAAATAAATTGATAAGTGAAAAGAATGTATAAAGTTTTTATAGTATAATGGTGGTGGTGGTTTAATCACTAAGATGTGTCCAACTCACTATGCCATGGTAGCCTGCCAGGCTCCTCTGTCCGTGAGAATTCTCCAGGCAACAATACTGGAGTGAATTGCTGTTTCCTTCGCCAGGGGATCTTCCTGACCCAGGGACTGAACCTGGGTCTCTTGCATTGCAGGCAGATTTTCTACTGACTGAGCTACAAGGGACACCTATAGTATACTATTTATGAAAAGAATCTGAATCTGTATCTTTATATGTTTCCTTTATAACATATAATATCTATGCTTTCATATGATATAAAGCTTTTAAATAATGTGAATGTATATGACTGAATATACTAATAAAATATATTGTGTATTTATAAGTGTACACACACACACACACACACACATATATAAATATGCCCACACATAAAGCATACATTCATAGAAAAATTTCTGGATAGATATAAGAACTGAATGTTTGTTTTGGGGATTTTTATGGAAACAAACAAAAAATTCACCCTATATTCTTTAGTATGGTGAATTATTTAAAAGTAGCAAGTCACATACTGCTTTCATAATAAAAATGTTTAAATTGAAAAAATTTACAAAATAGTGGATGTGCTAAGTCATTAGCAATTATGTTAGTGGAGTGGGGTAAAGAGGGACTTTTCATTTTGCACCTTTCTGAACTGTGAACTTTTAAAAATAAATTGGTGCATGTTACTTTTATAAAGAACATATTTTAAATGAAGAAACCTTAAAAATATTGAGTTTATTTCTCTAAAAAGTACTGTGAAATATTGTTTCCATGATATAGTTTATTTAGTGTGTTGACAATTTAGAATAAATCTACCTATGTTAAACTTTTATCAGAGAACTTCTGTCTTACTATCTTAAAGGCTAGTTCTTTTCTAACATCCACTGAGTTCGCAAGTGACTCAGTGAAGATTTATCTTATTTTTATAAACAAAATCGTTTCTGACTGAAGCTTAGTAATGAAACCTTTCACAGCAAATGAGATTCAGCAAATGCAGAAGTTGACAGCAATTTTATTAGATGTTGCTAGTCAATTGAACACAATTTTCATGCAGGAAAATGGTACCATGCTTCTTAAACTCCAGAGCATTTATCAAAAACAAATATCAATTTGAAAGTGCATTCTTTATTAAGAGACGATGTTCTAGTGACAGTATTTTAATATTATGCTTAGTTATGGAATTAGGTTGGATGATAAATGCTGCAACAGGCATAAGTGAAGCTTAAAATATAACATATTTGGGGTTGTGTGTTTCAGGTGAAGCTCTGAAAGTGTCAGCCGAGAGATTTGCAGATGACCCCTGTTATCTCCCGAAAAGGGAAGCTGTGGTTCAGGCTGCCCGTGCCTTGTTGGCTGCAGTTACCAGACTCCTTGTCCTCGCAGATATGATTGATGTCATGTGTCTCTTGCAGCACGTGTCAGCTGTAAGTAAAAGATGACTTAGTTTACCTTGGCATTGTTCTCACTTATAATTCCATTTTCTGAACCCAGCATCTATCTGAGCACATCTTGTCCTCTTGTTTCTTAATGTCACCATTCAGAAGTTGACTTGATTGGGCTGTGAAACTAATGCATACTTCTCAAGAATGAAGCCAGAAGTTAGTTTTAAAGCTAGTGGGAGGCTCTCGCCTGGGGCGGCCGCCCCGCGTGCGCCAGAGCCAAGATGGCCGCCTCCACCGCCCAGTGCCGAGTGACAAAAGCGGGCGGCGGGGCCGCTCGCGGGGGGTGCCCCCGCTGGGCCCCCCAAGCCCGGGCCCCGCGGCTCTGCCCGCGCCGCCGCCGCCACTGCGGGACGGGCCCAAGGCCAAGACGGAGCCGGGGCCCAGGCCCGCGCCCGCGCCGGGCCTGGGTTCTGAGGAAAACGCAATGGTGGCCATGGACTTGGGCTCCCCCCCCCCCCCCCCCCCCCCTCCCCCGCTTCCCAAGAAGAGCCTGCCTGTCCCTGGGCCCCTGGAGCAGGTGGCCAGTCGACTGAGCAGCAAAATGGCTGCAGAGGTTCCTCATGGCAGCAAGCAGGAGCTGCCGGACCTCAAGGCCCAGAGCCTGACCACCTGCGAGGTCTGCGGTGCCTGCTTTGAGACACGCAAGGGCCTGTCCAGCCACGCGCGCTCCCACCTGCGGCAGCTGGGGGTGGCCGAGTCGGAGAGCAGCGGTGCCCCCATTGACCTCCTCTACGAGCTTGTGAAGCAGAAGGGCCTGCCCGACACACCCCTCGGGCTGCCCCCAAGCCTGATGAAGAAGTCCAACTCACCGAAGGAGATGGTCGCTGGAGCCGCACGACCTGGCCTGCTCGCCCTGGCCAAGCCCCTCGATGCCCCTGCTGTCAACAAGGCCATCAAGTCACCTCCCGGCTTCTCAGCTAAGGGCCTGGCCCACCCGCCCAACTCCCCACTCCTCAAGAAGGCATCGCTGGCCCTGGCGGGCTCTCCTACCCATAAGAATCCTGAGGACAAGAGCCCCCAGCTGTCCCTGAGCCCCCGGCCAGCCTCTCCAAAGGCCCAGTGGCCCCAGTCTCAGGACGAGGGGCCCCTGAACCTCACCTCAGGCCCGGAGCCGGCCCGCGACATCCGCTGTGAGTTCTGTGGCGAGTTCTTCGAGAACCGCAAGGGCCTGTCGAGCCACGCACGCTCACACCTGCGTCAGATGGGCGTAACCGAGTGGTATGTCAACGGTTCACCCATCGACACGCTGCGGGAGATCCTCAAGAGACGGACCCAGTCCCGGCCTGGCGGACCCCCCAACCCATCAGGGCCTAGCCCCAAAGCTCTGGCCAAGATGGTGAGCAGCGGAGGTCCTGGCAGCTCACTGGAAGCCCGCAGCCCCGCGGACCTTCACCTCTCACCCCTGGCCAAGAAGTTGCCACCGCCACCAGGCAGCCCCTTGGGCCACTCACCAACTGCCTCTCCTCCTCCCACGGGCCGGAAGATGTTCCCAGGCCTCTCCTCACCCTCCCTGCCCAAGAAGCTGAAGCCTGAACAAATGAGGGTGGAGATCAAGCGGGAGATGCTGCCGGGGGCCCTTCATGGGGAACCTCACCCATCTGAGGGTCCCTGGGTGGCACCTCGGGAAGACATGACCCCCTTGAACCTGTCATCCTGGGCAGAGCCAGTGCGTGACATCCGCTGCGAGTTCTGCGGCGAGTTCTTCGAGAACCGAAAGGGCCTGTCAAGCCACGCACGCTCACACCTGGGGCAGATGGGTGTGACCGAGTGGTCCGTCAGTGGCTCACCCATCGACACACTGCGGGAGATCCTCAAGAAGAAATCCAAGCCATGCCTCATCAAGAAGGAGCCTCCGGCTGGAGACCTGGCCCCTGCCTTGACCGAGGACGGGCCCCCCACAGTGGCCCCTGGGCCCATGCAGGCCCCCTTGCCGCTGGCACCGATGGCTGGCCGGCCAGGCAAACCCGGAGCTGGGCCAGCCCAGATCCCCCGCGAGCTCAGCCTGGCACCCATCACTGGCACCAAGCATTCAGCCACAGGCTACCTGGGCTCTGTGGCAGCCAAGCGGCCCCTGCAGGAGGACCGCCTCCTGCCAGCAGAGGTCAAGGCCAAGACCTACATCCAGACTGAACTGCCCTTCAAGGCAAAGACCCTCCATGAGAAGACCTCCCACTCCTCCACTGAGGCCTGCTGCGAGCTGTGTGGCCTTTACTTCGAAAACCGCAAGGCTTTGGCCAGTCACACCCGGGCGCACCTGCGGCAGTTCGGCGTGACCGAGTGGTGCGTGAACGGCTCCCCCATCGAGACGCTGAGTGAGTGGATCAAGCACCGGCCCCAGAAGGTGGGCGCCTACCGCAGCTACATCCAGAGTGGCCGGCCCTTCACCAAGAAGTTCCGCAGTGCCGGCCACGGCCGCGACAGCGACAAGCGGCCACCCCTGGGGCTGGCACCCGGGGGCCTGGCAGTGCTGGGCCGCGGTGCTGGGGGTGAACCAGGGCCCGAGGCTGGCCAGGCAGCCGATGGTGGCGAGCGGCCTCTGGCGGCTAGCCCGCCAGGCCCCGTGAAGGCTGAGGAGCACCAGCGGCAGAACATCAACAAATTTGAGCGCCGACAAGCCCGCCCTCCAGATGCCTCTGCGGCCCGGGGCAGTGAGGAGGCCAATGACCTGCACCAGAAGCTGGAGGAGGTGCGGCAACCTCCACCCCGGGTCCGGCCAGTCCCCTCCCTGGTGCCCCGGCCCCCCCAGACATCACTCGTCAAGTTCGTGGGCAACATGTACACCCTCAAGTGCAGGTTCTGTGAGGTGGAATTCCAGGGGCCCCTCTCCATCCAGGAGGAGTGGGTGCGGCACTTACAGCGGCACATCCTAGAGATGAATTTCTCCAAAGCGGACCCCCCGCCGGAGGAGCCTCAGGCCCCACAGGCACAGACAGCGGCAGCAGAGGCAGAGGCACCCTAACACAAAAGCATTCCAGATCCCCTCTCACGCCACCTTTCTCTCCTTTTTCTCCTCTCTCTCTTCCCTCTTTCTTTTCTGTTTCCAAAGGAGCAAGCCAAAACCTCAAACCGGCACCTTTCACGGGCCGGGCACACTACAGCCGGGGCACCGGAAGCCAGCTAGCCACCCTTCCCCTAGCCCGAGGACTCTGGGGCCACACACAGGGCATCTTCCTCCAGCCCACACCTGCC
>ML663567.1:3386358-3419384 GCA_007570785.1 Antilocapra americana
GAATCCCATGGGCAGAGAAGCCTAGCTGTCACAGCACAGTGAAACTGCTAATCCCAAACACCTAATTTATCCCTGGAACTATAAGTTATCCCTTAATTGTAGTTTGTGAGCAAAGTAATATACGTCACTGGTGAATTGCAGCTTCTACCTATTTCTAGGTTTGCTCCCAAGGCCAAAGTCCTCACCATCTCTGGGTTCAACTATCAATTCTGACATTGTTACCTTTATATTAGTAAGAAGAGATTAGGATGTGTTTGAGTAACAAACCCTAGAACACCAATAGCTTGGCACAAATAAGTCTGGTTTTACTCTTGCAAAATCTGCTGTCTACACTGTGGTTCTCCAAGGCAGCTCCCTTTAAGCAGTGACTTGGGGATCCACTCTGTTACCATCTGGTTCCCTGAAACAGAAAAAAAAAAAAAAACATGCAAAGTTTGCACTTCTTTCTGCTTATAGCTGATAGTCCACAATGAAATGGGGAATGTGTATCCAGGAGGAGGGGGATGAAAGAGGACTAGTAAACAGAGAGTTACCACTGCCATCCTGTCACTGCTTTCTCTTCATTTTCCTACTTTGAACTTCACTTCATATTTAGTTGCTTGCAGATATCTCCAAATGGGTCTTCCTGGCTTTGTTCTCTGGGATCTCCAGTACATTCTAAACATTGCTGCCAGACTAATCTTATAAAACTGTTTTCATCATATCAGTTCTCTGCTGCAACATCTACAACCTCCCTCTCACCATGAATTATAAACCTAGTCTAAATTTCTCAGCATGTGTCATGTAAAACTTTGCAGTTTGTCCCCAGGTTCTGGGCTTCCCTGATAGTTCAGCTAGTAAAGAATTTGCCTGCAATGCAGGAGATCCTGGTTTGATTCTTGTGTTGGGAAGATCTGCTGGAGAAGGAATAGGCTACCAACTCCAGTATACTTGGGCTTCCTTTGTGGCTTAGCTGGTAAGAATCTGCCTGCAATGTGGGAGGCCTGGGTTCAATCCCTGGGTTGGGAAGATGCTCTGGAGAAGGGAAAGGCTACCCACTCCAGTATTCTAGCCTGGAGAATTCCATGGACTATATAGTGCATGGGGTTGCAAAGAGTTGGACACAACTAAGTGACTTTCACTTTCACTTTTTCCAGGCTCAATTTTCAAACTTCTCACTGTCAATCTCCAACATAAATACTTGAATTTCTCAACTCCAGCCATACTTATGGCCTCCTATATATACCTTGCCCAGGTCTACTTTTGCAAGATTATTTTCCCTTTGCCTTCCACCTCTATCCTCTATTCCTAAAATTCCATGTCCAGGAAACTGAGGACATTGTTCTGTCTCTCTGCTGACCTCCTATTGCATCTTTGACTCAGCTGGCATGTGCATTGTTTAGTTGGTATCAGTACTTAACTCTTCCTGGACATTTGACTTATCTCTTCTATTAGGTCATTAGTAAGACAGGAGCCATGCCTATTCCTGCATATCCCCAAAATCTCAGGAAATGTTAAAAGCATAATAATGTATGGTAAGATCTGTTGAGAAAATGGAAGCCTGAATGATTAGGGAGCTCTAATTTGCTTTATGTGATCCATAAGCTCTGGTTTCCTGTAGCAATGTATTAACATTATAATCGGATTTATATTTTTATTTCCTGTGCATACTGGCAGTGTGAAGTCCATGGCTTAGAAGTCTTAAGATGAGTATTGTGATTACTAATGATAATGTATTTGTTTGGTTTTACATAAAGAGAATTTAAAGTCTCTTCATTAATGACCCATCGAGCTTCATGATTCATAGTGGTGAGTTTTTGGTACTAGATTCTGCTTTAAATCAATATATTGTTACCATGAGTTGGAAGTGACTTATAGTTAAGAGTTCAAGGCTTTGGTGCCAGACAGCTTTGGGTTCAAGTTATACACCTTACACCATACTGCTGTGTGCTTTGGAGATTCGGGTTTCCCTGAGACATTTTAAGTTTTTGTGAATTGATTACTATATCTACTTATATCACAGAATTGTCAAGATGATAGAATGATATAAGGTCTCCTAGACACTTAGCACAGTGCCTTACAGATAATTATTGCTCAAAAGTAATTAGTTCTATCACTAATATTTATGCTGTATAAGAAAATATGTCACTTTGAGTCTAAAAAGCAACATTGTTTCTGATACTTATTTTCCTAGAGTTTCTTTGCAAAAGGAGATAGCAGGAGGAATAGATTTATAGAGAGGGCACCATACAGAAGAATTTTGGTGGCGGGTGCCCCACTAAAGCTCACATGGTGGGGTCACTGCTCAGATAAGAGAGAGCCTCCTCTCTGTGATCCCCTGGGCTACTGGAGCTGTTCTCTGCAGAGACTCGGGGCTGTCTGGGTTGAGAGACATGGTGACTTTGGGGAGGAGACTGTGAAGTAACAATGCTGACCACAGTTACTCCTAGAATCGGGTGAAGCCATAATGGTAATTGACAGACAGAGAGCTGTTCCATTTAGACACTGAAATAGTAAGAAAAAATAAAAAGGAATCCACTTCGGTTCATGCCCAGTCTTATTTTATTATGCTTCCTAGCAGAGCAGCTGAATGAAAATTTAATTTGTTGTGAATACTGGCAGTGTGCAGGAAAATGGAATTTACAAATGTTTTGAATTATTGGAAGCTTGTGAAATTGTGTGTACCATTCTGTTTCATACATTGTTACATGTGTGATACGTTGTTTCACTAATCGGGGGTTCAGGCCCCTGTGAGTAGGACTTGAGACTCCATTGTATTCTTTATAATTTCACAGATCTATCTGAGTTTTAAGGGACAAAAGACCTCAGCAAGTACACAAAGCACAATGTGGCTGATTGGATTGGATATCAAATTCAAAATGCATGTTCTCGGGAAGGAGAGCATGAAAGGAGTGGACAGTGGGAGTGGTGAGTGGCAGTGCTTTCTTCATCTAGTTTATCCAAGCTCTGTTTTCCTTACCTGATCTTTAAAAACCTAGTGCTCAGTGAGAACTCCCAGAAATTTCTTATGCTACATTTTCTCTACCCAGTATAAGAAACTAATAATTTCTAAAGTGGCAAATTTATTCAAAACACTAGTACCTTAGCAGCTTTAACTAATTAGGATTTTAAGTGTAAAATTTTTAAGGTTTAAATATTACAAATCAGTGTAGATCTGAATTATAAGCAAACTTGCTTAATCTCTGGGTTAGGTTTGGATTCAAAAATAGAATCAATTTTCCTGGATTTTCCAGTTCAGTTTAGTCGCTCAGTCTTGTCTGGCTCTTTGTGATCCCAAGGAGTGTAGCATGCCAGGCTTCCCTTATCCATCACCAACTCCCGGAGCCTACTCAAACTCATGTCCATCACATCTCTGATGATATCCAGCCATCTCATCCTCTGTCATCACCTTCTCCTCCCGCCTTCAATCTTTCCCAGCAGCAGGGTCTTTTCCAATGAGTCGGTTCTTTGCATCAGGTGGCCAAAGTATTAGAGTTTCAGCTTCAGCATCAGTCCTTCCAATGAATATTTAGGACTAATTTCCTTTAGGATGGACTGATTTGATCTCCTGCAGTCCAAGGGACTCTCAAGAGTCTTCTCCAACTCCGCAGTTCAAAAGCATCTTTTCTTTGGCACTCAGCTTTCTTTATAATCCAACTCTCACATCCATATGTGACTACTGGAAAAACCGTAGCTTTGACTAGATGAACCTTTGTTGGTAAAGTAGTGTCTCAGCTTTTTAACATGCTGTCTAGGCTGGTCATGACTTTTCTTCCAAGGAGCAAGTGTCTTTTAATGTCATGGCTTATGTCACCATCTGCAGTGACTTTGCAGCCCCCCAAAATAAAGTCTGTCACTGTTTCCATTGTTTCCCCATCTATTTGCCATGCAGTGATGGGACTGGATCCTATGAACTTAGTTTTGTGAATGTTAATACTCAATATTAAGCTAACTTTTTCACTTTCCTCTTTCACTTTTTTCAAGAGGCTCTTTAGTTCCTTACTTTCTGCCATAAGGGTGGTGTCATCCGCATATGTGAGGTTGTTGATATTTCTCCCGGCAATCTTGATTTCAGCTTGTGCTTCATCCAGCCCAGCATTTCATATGATGTACTCTGAATATAAGTTAAATAAGCAGAGTGACAGTATACAGCCTTGACGTACTCCTTTCCCAATTTGGAACCAGTCAATTGTTCCATATCCAGTTCTAATTGTTGCTTCTTGACTTGCATACAGATTTCTCAGGAGGTAGGACAGGTGGTCTGGAATTCCTGTCTCTTTAAGAATTTTCCACAGTTTGTTGTGATCCACAAGTCAAAGGCTTTGGCATAGTCAATAAAACAAAAATAGATGTGTTTTGGGAGCTCTCTTGCTTTTTCGATGATGTTGGCAATTTGATCTCTGGTTCCTTTGCCTTTTCTAAATCCAACTTGAACATCTGGAACTTCATGGTTCATGTACTGTTAAAGCTTGGCTTGGAGAATTTTGAGCATTACTTTGCTAATGTGTGAGGTGAGTGCGATTGTGCAGTAGTTTGAGCAGTCTTTGGCATTGCCTTTTTTTGGGATTGGAATGAAAACTGACCTTTTCCAGTCCTGTGGCCACTCTGAGTTTTCCAGATTTGCTGGCATATTGAGTGCAGCACTTTCACAGCATCATCTTTTAGGATTTGAAATAGCTCAACTGGAATTCCATCACCTCCACTAGCTTTGTTACTAGTGATGCTTCCTAAGGCCCACTTGACTTTGCATTCCAGGATGTCTGGCTTTTTTGGTAGGATCTAAAATGTACCTAAGTTTGGAACTTTCTTTTTCTTCCAGATCAAGGCAAGAGTATAATATACAGAATAAAAAGAAGTGCTGGTAAACTGAGTTCAAAGAGTCAGTAATTGAGTATGATCATGGGGCTTGAAATAGGAAAGCCGTATTTATTTTCTTAAATACATCTCCTCATTGCCTTTCTAGGAGCAATGTAAGTGGCCCTCTCACAGATAAATGGTGAGAGAATCTTATTCAGTTTCTATCTTCCTACTATCTAGATTGCCCCTACTAGCTTCTAATTGTTGCCGACTCCAGTGCAAGTACTGATAGGTGATATTTCATGAGACAGTAATAAAGGCAGCAGGGATTGGGGAAGGAGGTGCTGCAGCTAGGCTCAGAGATGGAGCTAATCTGAGCCCTCATCCCCTTCAAGTTCACTTCAAGAAAAAAGAAAAATTCAGGTGAAAAGTGCTGTTGTGCAAAAGAACAGTCTCAAGAGAGGCTCTGTAGCTCCCCCTTCCATGTTCCCACTACATCCTTCTCTGACTCTTCAGAAATTCTGGACTCCACATTGCCTTTGTCTCTTGATCAATCTACTGGTTAAGACCTGCTAAGAAGACAGTGCCTAGAGTCCTAATGTGATAATGTCTAGACAGGGGCCAAGAAGGGAACAAAGGTAGTGTGTCTTACCCTAACAGGCCCTCTAGCTGAGAAGTAGGGACAAAAGAAGGAAGCAGTAGGTATCCAGTGATGCAGAAGCAAAAATAAATAAATAAATAAGTAAATAAATAAAATCAGGCAGCCTAGTCGAGCACTCAGTCCTGAGCATCTTCAGAGGAAAGGAAGAGAACAATCTTACCTTTTGTATTATATATTTTAGGGCTTCCCAGAACCTCACGCTAGTCTTAAAAAGAACAAAACAAAAGAACCTGTTCCTAAGGAAAGAAGAGGCTTATGCCGGGAACCTAATATGAACAGATCTCCAGAGTTCAGTTTCCATAGAACAACTGCTAGTAGATTACCTTTTCCTCTGTATCTATGCTTGGGTATTTCTCTTCTCTCTTTCCTCTTTCTGCTTTCCTGCTTCGTTTTCTTGCCAGTGTTTATATTTTTTCTCACCGAATAGCAACTATGACCCTGATAAAGCTAATCATTGCTAAGGCTGAAGGTAGGATTGTTCTATTTTTTAAAAAAAATCCCTTGTACATCCCAGATTTCAATCATGGATTGAAAACTAATATTTTCTAAAATTTGCCTTGCATATGTAATTGTATATGAGATTAAATCCAATATTATATTCTTGATCTAAGTCATGGTAATGCATTATTGGAAGAACTAGCTTAAACAGTGATTTTATGTTATGTGGGCAAGGATATTTTAAAATGAAACAGTGACTCTTAGAAGTAACTAGTAACTACTACTCCCTGGTAGTTCAGTGGTCTGTGCTTCTACTGCAGAAGGCCCCAGGTTCAGTCCCTGGTCAGGGGCTTAAGATCCCACACGCTGCATAATGAAGCAAAAAGTTTTAAATATATATATATATATATATATATATATATATATATACACATATACATATACACACACACACACACACGCACATATATATATAAGAATATATATATATATATATAAGAAATGACTAATTACTCTTAGGGTTTTCCTTGGTGGCTCAGCAGTAAAGAATCCACCTGCCAAACAGGAGAGGCAGGTTCAATAGCTGGGCCGGGAAGATCCCCTGAAAAAGGAAATGGCAACCCACTCCAGTATTCTTGCCTGGGAAATCCCATGGACAGAGGCACCTGGCCAGCTACAGACCACGGGGTTTCAAAGAATCTGACATATCTAAGTAACTAAGCAACAGCAACAACAATGACTCTTAGAAAACATTTGTTTTTCCTAAGGCTTTGAAAACTAAACTAAAGACAAAGGTGTTTTCCAAATGTTCCTTATCTCAATTTTATTTACTTAGAAAATTTAGTGACTGGACCATTATTGTTTGTTTCTCTTTAATCTAATACATGCTTAGTTTTCTACTTTACTAGTTTGAAGTTGTGATTTTGTTTGCTTATTTTTCTTCAGTACATTTTCAGAGTTGATTTCTTAAGAGTACATGTTGCAGCCACTCTGTGGTCCATCTTGTCATGCTGCAGGGCTTTCCCTGAAGAGACAGCAGTAAAGAAATTAGGAAAATCATATATATGCCTTCTTTAAGAAGATGGATATTATTGCATATTCTGTTTAGTAACATCACTTCTTTAACAGACTGAGGCATGACCTTAATTTATCTCACATAAGACTCAGGCCTGCCTGATGTAGCCTTTGGGAATTTAATACATCAGCTGCGGAATCACACATCACAAATCTACAGCCACATGGCATTGAAAAATAGCTAAGAGTTTATACTGTACATAAAGCTCTGAATGTGCTGTTATCTTTAAGGACTCTTTTGATCCACAGTATATCTTAGTAATGATAACCTCTAAGCCAGTTGTTGATTGCTTCTTTTTATTATGCTTTCTCCCCAGTAATCACATTAGTCCCATGGTTGTGCCTTGGGCACTGAAATAGGATACTAATGACAATATCTCAATATATGATATATTTATTCTTATACTCTGTGAGATGAGATTAACAGATTATCTAGTTTTATTATTGTAAAGCTTTCAATTATGTGGTTATATTATTGAATACCTACCTTTCATATAATCTAATAATTAAACTGAATATTGTATATATAGAGAAAATAAACAACAGTCTTAAATAATGCATTTTTGTAGTCTTGATCACATTTGCAATGCTATATAAATACCATTAGATGATTTGCAACTGGCCAACTGAAATTTTCCTTTACTGTGTTTCCTGCTATTACTTTCTTTTTAAAAAATCAGTAATTAAAAGCGAACATGACAAAATGGACAATGATTATCCACTGAGTGTGATGAAAATCCAGGTATTTTCTTCAGGGACAATCCTTTAGGACAGTTGTATAATCATTACATTCACATACGAACGCTCCTAATTTCTCCAGTTTCTCAACTGGCTCCACTCCTACTTTTCTTCATATGAAACTTCCATTTCCTTCTTCCCACCGCTGGACTTTGCCTAATTCGTTTCCTCTGCTTGGGACATTTTTTCCTATCCTCGTTGCCTTATAAACTCCTGTTCCTTATGGCTCAGTATCACAGTATCCAGCAGGCCACTGGTGACTGCTCCAAATCCATGCTACTACCTGTGATGTGTTCTCATTGCACACTGCACTTGTCCTTCGTAGCACTGTGGTGATTGCAGATTATTTATGTAATCTTTTGGTTAATGGAAAGTCCATACTGGACTATGAGCTGAGTAAAGATAGGAGTAGTTTCTGCTTCGCTAGTAGAGTACCTGGCAGAGAGTATTACATATTTGTTAAATTAATATATAAGTGAAAGAATGAATGGATGGATGAACACAGAAGGTAAAGAAGTGTAAAATATTGTTATCTTAAAATTGTTTTAAGAGATAGGACATTGTCAGTCTAGTACTTTTCCTCATTCTCTGTTGATAACTAAGCAAATGATATAGATTGGTATATACCAGAAAAATGTGGTTCAAAGATGAAATGTGAAATTTAGTAGAAAGATTCTTTAAATTCTAAACAAAGAAATACAAACTTCTAATTATATGTGCATGTGGGTGCAAGTTCTTATACATATGTGTTTATTTGTACTTGTACACATAGAATAATTTAAGAAAGAGTATTAAGTGTCTAGGCTTCCCAGGTGACTCAGTGGTAAAGAATCAACCTACCATTTCAGGAGACACAGGTTCAATCCCTAGGTTGGGAAGATCCTCTGGAGGAGGAAATGGCAACCCACCCCAGTATCCTTGTGTGGGAACTCCCATGCACAGAGGAGCCTGGCAGGCAACAATCCATGGGGTCACAACAAGCATTGGACTCAAGTTAGTAACAAACAACAACAATTAAGTGCCTGCTATGTGTTATTCCTTGGGTGCAGGTATTCTAATGAATGTTAAAGATACAAACAATTAATTTTTAAAACCAGTTCCTGCAGTAGATACTTTCACGTAGTTTATCATACTTTTTCCTGTGGCATTCCATTTTTACAAAATATCTCATAGAGATTCAATAACTTTCCCAAGGTGACAAACATTGGCCCAGTTGGAAATTGTTCCTTTTGGCACTTTTAGGAATGCCAATTATGAGGAGCATGATTGACCAGGGAGCTTAGTTCACCAGGGTTTCCAGCTGCTCTGATCTGAATCTATTGCTATGTTTGTATGGAGGCCGCTTTCTCCAGATGCTTTTCCTAGCCAATGACTGAATCCAGTGGAGATTTTAAAGTAGACCTGTTTCTGGGACACATGGATCTCTTCATTGGCTGATGCTGGCTCGAAGATTCCCCAGTGTATGTTCTTGTTGAACCTTCTTTAAACTGCGCAGTCTAGAAAGCTTCCATTCTAACTGCCCTTCCTGCCTCTGCATTAGACTCAGTGTCTGGCAGCTCTCCCGGCCTTCCCCCTCTGATCAAAATTCTTACATGTTTAACTGTATCCCGACATCTGCTTCTTAGAGGACGTAGACTAACTTATCCTTCCCTTAAGAAGCTGTTGAGAAAGGAAAGAGTTAACATATGCACAGACTATTGGAAGAGGACAGTAAGGGTACATCCAAGACAAAGACTGTATTTTCCAGGATGGGGTTTTAAGATAAAGTTAGAATTTTGATTTTTCCTTTAGGAATAAACACCTGCTGAGCTGGATGGGAATGACAAAAGGAAACAATATGGGATAGGGAAGAAACATTGGCAAACCTATATTTGGGAAATGGGGAGTCAGAGTCTTTGATTAGACTATAAGTGAATGTGGAGGGGAAAAGATGGATATAAAAATGGGAAGAGTGAAGCTCTGTTGTATAAACTCAGGAGATGATGTGTAGTAGGGATTAAGAAAACTAGCTCCAGAAGCAGAAAGTATTGAGTTGTGATAGTTACAACAATATATCCATGAAATTAGGAAAGTTTTAATTTCTATTAGTCTTGTTTTCTCATTCATAAATATGGTTAATAATATCTACATCATGGATTAAATGAAATAATGTATATGAGAGCAAAAACAAACAATTGCTCCCTCAAATAATCATGAAGATTAGGAGTCGGGAACTTAAGTAGGGATTTATTTCTCAGTGGATATACATTTTAAAGGTATATGACAGAAGGGTTTTTTTTTTTAATATTTTCATTGTGCTACAAAACTTATTTGACTGGTTATGTTGAAAATAAAGTGTCAGAATTTGCACCTTGCACAGTGCTAGAACAGATAGTACAACAGTCGTATATAAAATTAATTGATTTGAATATTTTTATGAAATATTTATATGAAATTTATCATAAAATGGTGTGATAGTTATATAATCAAACAAAATTAATTTTACTAATCTCTCATATTACCATTGTTTCAGAATCCCTAATAAATGTCAGTTATGGATGATTTATTCTTTCTAACACCTATCATTCTGTAGTTTTTCAATGCTAAGTTTCTAAAATAGTACATGCACTTCCATGGCAAGCCATTCACTTAATTTTGTGGGTTTGTCCTTTTTATCTCCAAACTTTGATGGAAATTTTTTGTACTTTTATTTTTTTGATATTGCTTATTTTATAAGTATAGTTACTCATTAGTGACTCATGATTGTTTATCTTTCATTCATAGAGAACAGAATTCCCAACTGAATTGAGTATCACGACTACTGATGCTATCAACAAGATTAATAACAGGGTTAATAACAGGGAAGGCTGTCAAAAAGAAATCAAATTGGGATTTTTTTCCCCTGACTATAGAATTTTGACCTCTTTGCTTGATGTAATTGACTTTAGCTCATTAATACTATACTCAGGGATTAAAGGTATGACATTGTCTCATATTTGTGAACCACCCCACACCATTAGATTAATACTGGGAAATTTTTACCCTTAGTTTTTCAGAGTGTTTTTATTTATCACAACAGAGCACCTTGTTTAATTTTTCTTCTATCAGGCCACAGTGACTTGAAAGTATTAATGCAGTCACTATTTAGTTAACTTATTTCCAGAAGTAGTGTTGATATATATCTTTAGATAAGTATGTATATTTACTTATAATCTTATAAAATCCAATTTCAAGTTTATATATTTTTCTTTTTAGAAGTTCAAATCTCTCTTACAGCAATATCTAAAATCTTACCCTTTTAGTTTTGAAATAAAATGGTGTCAGTGTAAAAGTCCTTAGCTAGTAATCAAATACCTCTTTAATTATCACCAAATGTTTTGCTTGCTCTCTATATGCAAATACAATATAATGAAACTATTAAGCATAGACTATTATTGATGGTAGCATAGAAACACATGATCATGACTCTTCCTAGAACGTGAAACAAAATCTCCTTAAGAGCACATGTGTTCTTAAAGCATTTGTGTTCCCCAAATCTCAGGAGACCCTGTATGTTCTATAAGTATCTAAAGCTAACTGGAATAGTGGGAAGGAAACCCTCACATTTGTGAATTGCATGCCTCAGCCAGGAATCACAGAGTCTTAACCACTGGACCACCAGGAAAGTCCCTAAGTCTTTATTTTTAAAATGAATGTTCTATGATTATTGGTAATATAAGTCAAAGGGAAAAAATGAAACAAAACAGCAACCTTTCTATGAGGCCTCTTTGTGATATTTGGCTCCTGCCACTTTTTTTTTTTTCAGGCAAGAATATCTTTAATATGGCTCGGAACAATTCTCTTTCATGCTTAGACTGATATTAGTGCATCCCCAGGCAGAAGACTTGACAAGTACAGAATTTTACCAACACAGATCTCCAGTCTTATAACCAGACTTTTGAATTTCAATGTAAAAATAATCTCAATAAATTTTTGTAAAAATGCATAGGGATTTTAAGCCAAATAAAATAAAATTTGACAACAGTTACCATTTGGCACTAGTTAGATGTCAAACTCTGTGCTCAGCACCCTTACATGCATAAGCTTTCCCTAATGTTGAAAACTTCAGCAGTCCATGAAAGTGATGGATCCTGCCACTTTTAAAGTTTCCAGAATGCCATGGATTATACTCAGCAATTAAATGTGGCATAAGGATTAATGTTAATACTAAGAGAAGTTTGACTTTATTCAAGATGATGGGCTTTAAACTATCACACCTCTCTGTCCCAACAGTACTCTAATCTGCCTTCAGAATCAATGTAAATGCTTTTGTTCACACCCCAAAACCATCTCCAGTCTAACCCCAATTTACTCCAGTACTGCTTACCTCCTTCACTGGTATTCTGATTGTTCTTTAAAATTAAACTGTATCTGGTGTCATCACAGCTCATTAGCTCATATCATGCCTCTTGCTTTCTCATCTCTGCTCCAGTATTTGAGGATACAACAAAGAAAATAAAAACAGGCAGTCCATAAGTATACAGTGTTTTATTGGCCCACACAGCATTTAACTCTTTTCAATTGAGATAATTGATGCCATTTAAAAAGTCAGGATTTGTTACATGCCAAACTGGAATTCCAGAATCTCCTGAAAAACATGTGCAACACTGCATCTACCTTGCTACTTAGCAATATTCAGCTGATCTTTTCTAAATCTATTATTTTGTCCCTTATTCAAGGTTCGCAATAAGTTTCATCTCTTCCAGGAATATTTTGTTTGTTTGTTTTTCCTAGCATTTTTTAAACTCCTATGTGCTCATCACTCCCATCTTTTATTTAGTTTTTTAATGACTCAAAGCATTATATTGTACGTTATGTACCGTTTTGTCTCTCCGATTCTCATAGTAAGCTCTTTAAGGATAGGGGCTGTGCCTGTCTGAATGCATAGAACCTAAGATAGTAAAATCTACCTGGTGGTTGCCACTGAATGAAATTTTTTAATATGATTATATCGTTATAATAAATACTTAATATCTTTAGTGTGTTGGTTCCTCTGTCCATGAGATTTCCCAAGCAAGAATACTGGAATGGATGGCCATTCCCTTCTCCAGGGGATCTTCTCAGCCAGGAATCAAACCCAGGTCTCCTGCATTGCAGGCAGAGTCTTTACCATCTGAGGCACCAGGGAAGCCCATGGACAGAGGGGACAGACAGGCTACAGTCTATGGGGTCCCAAAGAGTCAGACGCCACTGAGTTAGACACACTCTTTTCTTCAGTGTATTGAGCAGACCCAATCTTAAGGAGTATGTATCTGAATTATTTAAAACCCTCCAAATTTAAAGCAGCAAAATATTTGACATTATGCAATTCTTCCTACTGAGTTGAAAGATGTTCTGGTAGCACCTTGGCTTGGTCTCCAGCAGTGAGAGGTTGGTAGGTGGCAGAAATGTGGAGAGAACGAGAATTGGGGCTATTCTTTTGAAATGTAAATACACATTTCCACACCAAAAAATATTGACTTCAAAAGATATAGCAGATGCATATTGCATGTTCAGGGTATTTTATTTATTTTGTTCATTGATACTTGCCATGTGTTCCCACTAATGACATGGTAAGGCTTGAACTTAATCATGGGATCATTTTATATTTCGATCTTGACCAAAATATTGTGACTTCCCTGGTGGCTCAGATAGTAAAGCATCTACCTGCAATGTGGGAGACTCAGGTTCAATCCCTGGGTTGGGAAGACCCCCTGGAGAAGGAATGGCAACCCCATCCAGTATTCTTGCCTGGAGAATTCCAGGGACAGAAGAGCCTGGTGGGCTACAGTCCATGGGATCACACATAGACACAACTGAGAGACTAACACACACACACACACACAGTAGTTTAAAAGTCAAGTGGGAGACTTGATTTGTTATTGGTATACTGACTGGGGGTAAAATTAAGGTGATCTTTTACAGTTAAAGCCACAAGACTCATGACCTGGGTCACAGAAAATTACCATAATGCCTTATTTATCATTTGTAAATTCTAGGGCAAAATGTTGTTAAGGACTTCAAACTTGTCACCAATTTGGCATCAATCATTTATTAACTTTATGTACATTTCTAAATAGAAGCAAAATAAAAGCAGATCTACCCTGTGGGGCCTCCAGAACAGAAACCTAGAAGCATCTGCTTATTATCCACGTGCTGATTCACATGTGATTTTAAAATATAGTTCTTTAACAAAAGAAAATGAGGCTACTGCTAATGAAAATATATGTTGTGGTGCTAATATTTCACCTATAAACTATTCTTCTGTTTTTGTTTCACTAGAGTTTGGGTTAGGATAATTTTGACATAAATAAAAGTCCATTGTTTAAACAGTCAGAGAATTTATAATACTCTGTTGCTTCTAGCTAATACCCTATAACTACCATTCAGTGAGAGTTTTTTGGTACATATGTATCAAAGCATAACAAATTTTTATATTTTATAAAGCCAAATAAAATACATGTTTTAAATATTTAATGTCTATTTTACAATAAGGTATTCAACCAGTATATAATATTTATTATGTACCCTCTATGATAGATGAAGAGGCAAATTTTTGTTTTTAAAGGTCAAAAGTTGAAGAGGAAGAAAAGCTTTCAGAGGACTATATCTTGAGCAATTGTGATAATGTTCCATGTACTCTTTTAGTCTTCAAGGGAATACAATGGTGAGGACTTAATCTCTCTGTCTTCACAGAGTTCACAGTCTAAGGGAAGGACGTAAAAACAAAAACAGATCATTCAAATATAGTAATATAAGTGCTAAATTGAATATCTTTTTGGTATAGAAGGAAAAGCTCTGAACTGGCAGGGAAGAGTTCTTAGGTCCGGCTAAGCCCTTGATGCTATGTTTGTGACCATGTGAAGTTACTTCTAGGACCTTGTTTTCTCCATGTGTGCAATCAGGTGCGTGTGTCCTAGATGACCTTTACATTTAATCTCTTGGATTTTTCTGGTTCTGTGACTCTGTTTTCAGATACAGGCAGCTAAAGGTATAGATAAAGCAAGGATGTATATGACTAAAAGTGAAATTAATATATTAAAAAATCAAGAGTATTAAGGATAAAAGCAAAAGAGAAATTTTATTTTCCCTGAATAAACCTGAAAAAATTTGTATATAACATTCTTACAGTGTTCAATTTATGGTATATTTTAATAATACACCATACATATGGGAAACTGTTTTTTTTCCCCTTGAGAATAAAATCTTGGGTGGGAAGGAGGTTTGAGAAGGAGAGAATATATATGTATATATATGACTCATGTTGTATGGCAGAAACAAATACAACATTGTAAAGCAATTATCCTCCAATTAAAAATAAATCTAAAAATGTTACAGACCTGTAATCCAAATAAATTGATTTTTGGATTACCCACAAAAAAGCAGAATAAAATTTCCTCTGTGATATCTAGCTATTTGAGTTAAAATGAAAATCATTAAAATATATCTATATACTAAATATATAGATAACTAGAAGCAAAAAAGAACATCTCAATACATCTTCTATGAGTTTTTTACAATGTTTATAGTTTTATATAATATAATTGCATATGGCAATTATTTGATCACAACTTTTCTAGGTATATAATTAGGCATAATTATGAAAATATGAAAATTATATACAGAAAGTATCTAACTAAAATTTAAAGGAATCAAGACTATTCAACAAGAATAAAACTTATTAATGAAACACTATGGTTGTGATAGAAGCATACAATTACTATTCTAGACTTAATCTGATTAGTTACTGACAGAACAGTGGAACCTATATGTTTATGCTTTTTTTTACATGATAGTAGTAAATTGTTATCATGAGCATATTTCTGAGCATATTTATGCTACATAGCTTGCATAAATATGGTCAATGAAAATTTTCCTATCATGAAAGGAAATGATACTTCCTTTCAGATCTGCACCAAAACCACACACACAAATAAGTACTCATATTAAATTATAACATTCTCAAATGTTAGTCAGAAGAAACATTAACAATCATTTTTCTTATAACTGTATTTTATAGACAAAGAAAAGTTATAT
This sequence comes from Antilocapra americana, assembly GCA_007570785.1. Lineage (NCBI taxonomy): Eukaryota > Metazoa > Chordata > Mammalia > Artiodactyla > Antilocapridae > Antilocapra > Antilocapra americana. Next base: position 3,402,080 of record ML663567.1, read on the forward strand.
CTTAAGAGATTAAGTGGTTTTCTTGATATACTGGTGGAGGCATAGTTCTATTTTCTTTCTACTATTTTATAGTTTCTCCCAGAATATGCTATTTTGATGTCTGGAGAGTTATAGCTGTATAACAATAAAATATGCATATTTGAAAAATCCCATATTTTAATATGATAATCATTTTTATATTAGCATTATATTACATTGTACTTTCAGGTATATATATAGGTTTTATAGATTTTCTATGTATATTAAGAAATTGTTTAATTTATTTGTATTTATATAAACTGTTAGGCTTCCCAGGTGGCTCAGTGGTAAAGAATCTGCATGCCAATGCAGGAGCTGCTGGAGACTCAGGTTTAGTTCCTGAGTTGGGAATATCCCCTGGGCTTCCCTTGAAGCTCAGTTGGTAAAAAATCTGCCTGCAATGCAGAATACTTGGGTTCAACTCCTGTGTCAGGAAGATCCTCCTGGAGAAGGAAATGGCAACTCACTCCAGTAATCTTGTTTGGAAAATTCCATGAACAGATGAGCCTAGCAGGCATGTGACTCGGTGACTAAGTTAAACTATCTAAAAATTACTGTCATGTTAATTAAGCAGGACTTACAAGAGTTTGGGTGTAGTAACACCTATTGCAGTTTTTATCATTTTCATAAATAGAAACATTTTTTATAGAAAATAAAACCAAAACATTTCAGATCAAGACATAAATATGAGTATATGAGTAACTTGCCTAGAGTCAAATCTAGTGAGTATTAGCCTACAAAGTGTAATTATCAGAACAATTTCATCAGTATTGGTATGACGTGCATGCCTATTATACCCTTGCAATCTGAAAACAATAATAAAAAAGAAAAATTGCAATATGCATATTAATCACATACTTCAATAAGTTTGATATGTCTCATAAAATGAAGTGACTCTTTATGTCTCATAATGAAGTAATAGCATCTTGATAGAAATTACCACAAAATAAAGAGAAAAGCCAGCATCACCCTATTGCTATTGTCCAGTTGCTAAGTCATATCCAATGCTTTGAAACTCCATGGACTGCAGCACACCAGACTTCCCTGCCCTACACTATCTCCTGGAGTTTACTCTAACGTGTCCATTGAGTCTGTGATGCTATGCAACCATTTTCTTCTCAGCAGCTGCCTTCTCATTTTGCCTTCAATCTTTCCCAGCGGCAGGGTCTTTTCTAGTAAGATGGCTCTTCACATCAGGTGGCCAAAGTATTGGAGCTTCAGCTTCAGCATCAGTCCTTCCAATGAGTATTCAGAGTTGATTTCCTTTAGGACTGACTGGTTTGTAATCAACCTATTACATCAATATGTATTCCTACATTTTGCTGAATTCTGTTGGGTGTTCTGTGAATTATGAAATACTCCCTTCCAGCCATGTGAGATTATTCCCATTTATTAAGAAATCCCCAATGTTTTCATCAGCTCACTAGGGCATTTCTTCTAGTACTCTAGCCTTTAATGTTGTCTATATACTGATTACAGGCAAATTGGACTCCTTGATCCCTAAATTTCTCTATGAATTTCTTTTTGTTGTTGTTGTTGTTGTTGATTTCTATTTTATTTTTTTAATTTTCTTTACTTTATTGTGTTGGTTTTGCCATACAATGACATGAAACCGCCATGGGTTTACATATGCTCCCCCTCCACCTCCCTCCCGATTCCCTCCCCCTGGGACATCTCGGTGCACCAGCCCCGAGCATCAACGCTGGGCTGGCGATTGATTTCGCATATGATAACATGTTTCAATGCCATTCTCCCATGTCATCCCACCCTTGCCCTCATCCACAGAGTCCACGAGTCTGTTCTATACATCTGCGTTCCTTTTGCTGTCTCGCATGCTGGGTTCTCATTACCATCTTTCTAAATTCCATATATATGCGTTAGTATACTGTATTGTTGTTTTTCCTTCTGGCTTACTTCACTCTGGATAATGGGCTCCAGTTCCGTCCACCTGAGTAGAACTGATTCAAATGAACTTTTTTTTAATGCTGAGTAATTTTCCATTGTGTATATGTACCACAGCTTTCTTATCCATTCATCAGTTGATGGGCATCTAGGTTGCTTCCATGTCCTGGCTATTGTAAACAATGCAGCGATGAACATTGGGGTACACGTGGCTCTTTCAATTCTGGTTTCCTCGGTGTATATGCCCAGCAGTGGGATTGCTGGGTCATATGGCAGGTCTATTTGCAGCTTTTTAAGGAACCTCCACACTGTTTTCCATAGTGGCTGTACTAGTTTGCATTCCCACCAACAGTGTAAGAGGGTTCCCTTTTCTCCACATCCTCTCCAGCATTTATTGCTTGTAGACTTTTGGATGGCAGCCATTCTGATTGGTGTAAAGTGGTACCTCATTGTGGTTTTGATTTGTATTTCTTTGATAATGAGTGATGTTGAGCATCTTTTCATGTGTTTGTTAGCCATTTTTATGTCTTCATTGGAGAAATGTCTGTTAAGTTCTTTGGCCCACTTTTTGATTGGGTCATTTATTTTTCTAGAATGGAGCTGCAGGAGTTGTTTGTATATTTTTGAGATTAATTGTCCGTTGCTTCATTGGCTATTATTTTCTCCCATTCTGAAGGCTGCCTTTTCACCTTGCTTATAGTTTCCTTTGTTGGGCAGAAGTTGTTAATTTTAATTAGGTCCCATTTGTTTATTCATGCTTTTATTTCCAATATTCCGGGAGGTGGGTCATAGAGGATCCCACTGTGGTTTATGTCGGAGAGTGTTTTGCCTATGTTATCCTCTAGGAGTTTTATAGTTTCTGGTCTTATGCTTAGATCTTTGATCCATTTTGAGTTTACTTTTGTGTACGGTGTTAGAAAGTGATCTAGTTTCATTCTTTTACAAGTGGCTGTCCAGTATTCCCAGCACCACTTGTTAAAGAGATGTCTTTTCTCCATTGTATATTCTTGCCTCCTTTGTCAAAGATAAGGTGTCCATAGATGCGTGGATTTATCTCTGGGCTTTCTATTCTGTTCCATTGATCTATATTTCTGTCTTTGTGCCAGTACCATACTGTTTTAATGACTGTGGATTTGTAGTATAGCCTAAAGTCAGGTAGGTTGATTCCTCCAGTTCCATTCTTCTTTCTCAAGATTGCTTTGGCTATACGAGGTTTTTTGTATTTCCATACAAATTGTGAAATTATTTGTTCTAATTCTCTGAAAAAGACCTCTGGTAGCTTGATAAGAATTGCACTGACTCTATAGATTGCTTTGGGTAGTATACTCATTTTCACAATATTGATTCTTCCAATCCATGAACATGGCACATTTCTCCATCTATTTGTGTTCTCTTTGATTTCTTTCATCATTGTTTTATAGTTTTCTATATACAAGTCTTTGGTTTCTTTAGGTAGAAATACTCCTAAGTGTTTTATTCTTTTTGTTTTGATGGTGAATGGAATTGTTTTGTTAATTTCTCTTTCTGTTCTCTCATTGATAGTGTATAGGAATGCCAGGCACTTCTGTGTGTTGATTTTGTATCCTGAAACTTTACTATATTCACTGATTAGCTCTAGTAATTTTCTGGTAGAGTCTTTAGGGTTTTCTATGTAGAGGATCATGTCATCTGCAAACAGAGAGAGTTTTACTTCTTTTCCAATCTGGATGCCTATTATTTCTTTATCTGCTCTGACTGCTGTGGCCAAGACTTCCAAAACTATGTTGAATAGTAGTGGTGAGAGTGGGCACCCTTGTCTTGTTCCTGACTTCAGGGGAAATGCTTCCAGTTTTTCACCATTGAGGATAATGTTTGCTGTGGGTTTGTCATATATAGCTTTTATTATGTTGAGGTATGTTCCTTCTATTCCTGCTTTTTGGAGGGTTTTTATCATAAATGGATGTTGAATTTTGTCAAAGGCTTTCTCTGCATCTATTGAGATAATCATGTGGTTTTTATTTTTCAATTTGTTAATGTGGTATATTACATTGATTGATTTGCGAATATTGAAGAATCCTTGCATCCCTGGGATAAAGCCTACTTGATCATGATGTATGATATTTTTTAATGTGTTATTGGATTCTATTTGCTAGAATTTTGTTAAGGACTTTTGCATCTAAGTTCATCAGTGATATTGGCCTGTAGTTTTCTTTTTTTGTGGCATCTTTGTCGGGTTTTGGAATTAGGGTGATGGTGGCCTTGTAGAATGAGTTTGGAAGTTTACCTTCCTCTGCAATTTTCTGGAAGAGTTTGAGTAGAATAGGTGTTAGCTCTTCTCTAAATTTTTGGTAGAATTCAGCTGTGAAGCCATTTGGTACTGGGCTTTTGTTTTTTGGAAGAATCTGATTGCGGTTTCAATTTCCATGCTTGTGATGGGTCTACTAATATTATCTGTCTCTTCCTGGTTTAGTCTTGGAAAGTTGTACTTTTCTAGGAATATGTCCATTTCATCCAGGTTATCCAGTTTATTTGCATATAGTTGCTGATAATAGTCTCTTATGATCCTTTGTATTTCTGTGTTTTCTGTTGTGATCTCTCGGTTTTCATTTCTAATTCTGTTGATTTGGTTCTTCTTCCTTTGTTCCTTGATGAGTCTGGCTAATGGTTTGTCAATTTTATTTATCTTCTCAAAGAACCAGCTTTTGGCTTTGTTGATTTTTGCTATGGTCTCTTTTGTTTCCTTTGCATTTCTTTCTGCCCTGGTCTTTAAGATTTCTTTCCTTCTCCTAGCCCTGGGCTTCTGCATTTCTTCCTTTTCTAGTTGCTTTAGGTGTAAAGTTAGGTTATTTATTTGACTTTTTTCTTGTTTCCTGAGGTGAGCTTGTATTGCTGTGAACTTTCCCCTTAGCACTGCTTTTACAGTGTCCCATAGGTTTTGGGTTGTTGTGTTTTCATTTTCATTCATTTCTATTCATAACTGAATTTCTTTTTTGATTTCTTCTGTGATTTGTTAGTTATTCATCAGTGTGTGTTGAGCCTCCATATGTTGGAAGTTTTGAATGGTTTTCTCCTGTAATTGATATCTAATCTCACTGCATTGTGGTCAGAAAAGATGCTTGGAATGATTTCAATATTTTTGAATTTACCAAGGCTAGATTTATGGCCCAGCATGTGATCTATCCTGGAGAAGGTCCCGTGTGCGCTTGAGAAAAAGGTGAAATTCCTTGTTTTGGGGTGGAATGACCTATAGATATCAATTAGGTCTAGTTGGTCTATTGTATCATTTAAAGTTTGAATTTCCCTGTTACTTTTCTGTTTAGTTGATCTATCCATTGGTGTGAGTGGTGTATTAAAGTCTCCCACTATTATTGTGTTGTTGTTGATTTCTCCTTTCATACTTGTTAGCATTTGCCTTACATATTGTGGTGCTCCTATGTTGGGTGCATAAATATTTATAATTGTTATTTCTTCTTCTTGGATTGATCCTTTGATGATTATGTAATGTCCATCTTTATCTCTTTTCACAGCCTTTATTTTAAAGTCTACTTTATCTGATATGAGTATTGCCACTCCTGCTTTCTTTTGGTCTTTATTCGCATGGAATATCTTTTTCCAGCCCTTAACTTTCAGTCTATATGTGTCCCTAGGTTTGAGGTGGGTCTCTTGTAGACAACATATATAGGGGTCTTGTTTCTGTATCCAGTCGGCCAATCTTTGTCTTTTGGTTGGGGCATTCAACCCGTTTACATTTAAGGTAATTATTGATAAGTATGATCCCGTTGCCATTTACTTTATAGTTTTGGGTTTGAGATTATATACCCTATCCATGTTTCCTGTCTAGGAAAGATCCTTCAGCATTTGTTGGAGTGCTGGTTTGGTGTTGCTGAAGTCTCTCACCTTTTCCTTGTCCGGAAAGCTTTTGATTTCTCCTTCAAATTTGAATGAGATCCTTGCTGGGTACAGTAATCAGGGTTGTAGCTTGTTTTCTTCCATGACTTTAAGTATGTTCTGCCATTCCCTTCTGGCCTGAAGCGTTTCTATTGAGAGATCAGCTGTTATCCTTATGGAATTCCCCTTGTGAGTTATTTGTGGTTTTTCCCTTGCTGCTTTTAATATTTGCTCTTTGAGTTTGATATTTGTTAATTTGATTAATATGTGTCTTGGGGTGTTCCACTTGGGGTTCACCCTATTTGGGACTCTCTGGGTTTTTTGGACTTGAGTGATTATTTCCTTTCCCAATTTAGGGAAGTTTTCAACTATTATCTCCTCAAGAGTTTTCTGATGGTCTTTCTTTTTGTCTTCTTCTGGGACTCCTATGATTCGAATATTGGTGTGTTTAACATTGTCCCAGAGGTCTCTGAGATTGTCCTCATTTCTTTTAATTCTTTTTTCATTTTTCCTCTCTGTTTCATTTATTTCTATCATTCTGTCTTCTACCTCACTTATCCTGTTTTCTATCTCTGTTATTCTACTGTTAGTTCCCTCCAGGGTGTTTTTGATCTAATTTATTGCATTATTCATTGTATTTTGACTCTTTCATTTCTTCTAAGTTCTTTTTAAAGCTTACCTGCATCTTCTAAATCCTTGCCTACAGGTTATTGAACTATAACTCCAATTTATATATATTTTCCAGATTTTGAATCATTTTCACTATCATTGTTCGGAATTCTTTATCAGGTAGATTTCCTATCTCCTCATCTTTTCTTTGGTCTGGAAGACATTTATCCTGTTCCTTTACCTGCTGGGTATTTCTCTGCCTTTTCATCTTGTTTATTTTGTTGTGTTGTCCCTTTATTGTGGGGGTTCCTCTCTATGGGTGGGGTTGGGTATATGGTTTGTCAAAGTTTCCTGGTTGGGAAAGCTTGTGTGGTATTCTGGTGGGTGGATCTGGGTTTCCTCACTCTAAGGAGCAATGAAGTGTCCAGTAAAGAGTTTTGAGATGTCGGTGGGCTTGGTGTGACCTTGGGCAACCTGTGTATTGCGGCTCCAGGCTATGTTCCTGTGTTGCTGGAGAACTTGCTTGGTATATCTTACTCTGGAGCTTGTTGGCCCTTAGGGGGCGCTTGGTTTCAGTTTAGGTATGGAGGGGTTTGATGAGGTCCTATCGGTTAATTAACTCCTGGATCCAGGAGTTCTCTGGAATTCTCAGGATCTGGGCTTAGTCTCCTGTCTTCCAGTAGCCTCAGGACTCCTTCATCTATGTAGTAATGATGGTAGAACGTCTAGTTTAATGATGAGAAGTTTCTCCATAGTGAGGGACACCCAGACAGGTACACAGGGTTACATGGCATGGAGCAGAGGGAGGAGATAGAGGTGAAAAGAAGGAGAAGAGAGGAATCAGATGGTGAGAGATTGAAGTGGCCAGTGATCACTTCCCTGTGTGCTCTCCACAGCCTGGATCCCTCGGAGATGTTCACAGAGTTATACAGAAAGGAGAAGAGGGAGGAAGGAGACATAAGTGACCAGAGAGAGAAAAGAGGGAGTCAGGTGGACAGAGACAGATCCAGCCAGTGATCAGTTATCTCAGTGTTCTTCACAGCTCGTAACACTCAAACAGATTCCCAGAGTTGGGTAGAGAAGATAAGGGTGGGGGGGAATGATAGAGGTGACTTGGTGGGGCGGGGGGGAAAGGAGAGTCAAGACTGGGGAGAGAGCAGTCAAGCCAGTGTTCTCACTCCCAAGTAACAATGGGTACTGAAGCTTGGATTCTTAAAGATATAAAGTTGATACCAAATACTAATAAGCAAAGATTAAAAATCTAGAGTAAAGATTGGATTCTCAAAAATACTTTTACAAAAAAGAAAGAAAGAAAGAAAGAAAAATAAAGAATAAAATAAAATAAGAAAAAAAATTCAATTAAAAATAAAAAAGGGAAAAAGGGGAGATATAAAAGGAAAGAAAAGAAATAAAATGGAAAATAAAATAAGGGATAAAGAGGAGATTAAAAAAAGGAAAATAAAAATAAAGAAAAAAAATAACGGACTTATAGGGGACTTAAAAATTCTAAAAATAAAAATGAAAAATAAAAAAATAAAAAATAGTTTAAAAAAGTTTTAAAAATTTAAAAGATGGTCCTAGTAAAATTATAACTAAGGCTTTCCCTGGTGGTGTTGCGTACAGTGAGGGGTCAGTTCATTTTCAGATAGTTCCTTGGTCCGGCTTGTACTTCTCACGGCCTATAGACTCCTTTCTATGCAGTCTGTGCCAACTGCAGGGATTTAATCTGTTGCTCCTGTCGGTTCCAAAGCGGTTCCCTCTGCTTATTTTAGCGTCTTCTGTTTGCTGGTCTCTTCAGTGCTCTGGGGTTTGTCCCTGCTCCTGGCGCATGCGCTTCCCCCCCCCCTCTGCTCAGGCGCTTGGTCGCCCACCCGGTGCGATTGGGGGCTGCGCCTTCTTCCCTCCCCCGGCCCAGCGGCTCGTTTTGTCGTGCAGCTGGGCGCGCCTTCTCAGGTGTGTGGAGCACCGATCACTGGCAGCGTCTATCCAGAGTCCCCAGAAGTCTTGGTTATCACCTAATTCTGCCCATGGCTTGGCAGCGGAAGCCTCGCCGGGCCACATTGTGCCTGCCACTCTCTGGCGGGGGCTGGGCCAGTCGGTAGCCCACAGCCGCCCAGCTCCGCCCGGCCACCCCGCCTCTCGCAGCGGACCGACTCCGTGCCGCCCTTTGCTCTGTGCCTGGACCTGGCAGGGGCTCTTCCTCGGGAAAGCTACCCAGCGGTCTATCTCCGGTTAGTTCCCTCAGTATGCCCCAGCGTTCAGTCCCAGTCTCTCCCTAAGCACGCGGCCCGCCCCTCCCTGAGCAGTCCATGCTGGCTAGTGGGGGATGGGGCGCCCAGGCCGCCGCTCCGCTGGGAGTTGCAGTTAGAGACGTACTCTGGGGGGCTTAATTATTTATCTGTTTTTACTCCCGGTTATGTTGCCCTCTGAGATTCGCCGCAGATCCACTGGGGAGTATGTTTCCTGGTGTTCGGAAATCTCTCTCTTTTTTGAGACTCCCTTCCCAGAATGGATCTCCATCCCTAACTCTTTGCCTCTCTTTTTACTTTTTTTTTTTTTTTTGTACTACCCTCTTTCATCGGCAATGGGCTGCCTTTCCAGATGCCTGATGTCCTTTGCCAGCATTCAGATGTTGTTTTATGGAGTTTGCTCGGTTTTTAAATGTTCTTTTGGTGTATTTATTGGGGAGAGAGTGGTCTCCCCATCCTATTCATCCGCCATCTTAGTTCCCCTCCTCTCTGAATTTCTGACCAGTGTGTCTAATTGCCTACACAACCTTTCCATTTGCTTGTCCAGTACACGTCTCAGAATATATGGCCTTAAAACTGAACACTGAATTTCTCTCACAACCTGCTCTTCTCAAGCATTTCCTATCTCAGAAAATGGAAACTCTGTTCCATCAGTTCTGGTGTATAGACAAGAATTCTGGAAAATATTCTCAACTTCTTTCTTTTTCCTCATCAGCAAATCCTATTGTCTCAGTCTTCAAATAAATATGAAATCGCTACTTCTCATTATCTTCACTTCTATCACTTGAGTAAAAGTTATTATTTTTGTCTCTTGCCTGGATTATTGTAATAACAATAATTACAATACACTGATTCTACACTTGCCCCAAGGTAATCTGTATAGAATATTCTCCTTTTAAATAATAGGTAGATCATGTCATTCCTAAACTCCTAATCTCTTATTTTAGGCACAGGTTCTCCAGAGAGAACCAATAAGAGCTAGATAGATAGGTAGTTGACATGCAGGTAAATAGTAAAGGAATTAGCTCTGAGATTATGAAAGCTAAAACCCCAGAGTTGACTCACTGGATGAGTCAACAAGCTGGAGACATAGGAGGGTCCATGGTTTAGTTTCAGACTTGGTCCAAAGGCCTGGAAACCAGGGAAATCAGTAGTGTAGTTCCAGGAAGAAGGCTGTCAGGCTCAGGAGAGTGGAATATTCAATGTTTTAGTTCTGGTCCCAAGACAGGAGAAAGCTGATGTGCCAATTTGAAAGCAGTTAGGTGAAATTCTCCCTTATTTGGGGAGAAGGCCAGCCTTTTTGTTCTATTTGAGAGCCTTCGGCTGATTGAATGAGACTCATCTACTCTAGGGAGGTCAATCTGCTTCATTCAGTCTACCAATTTAAAGGTTGTTCTCATCCTTTAAAACAGTCTTTAAAACATCTTTTAAAAACAGTCTCACAGAAATGCCTAGAATAGTATTTGACCAAATATCTGGACACTCCATGTCTCAGTGAAGTCGTTTCATAAAATTAACCATCATAGATCCAAATCTCTAAACCCTTTAAAAAATTATTCATTTTAATTGGAGGCTAATTCCTTTACAATATTGTGGCTGTTTTTGCCATACATTGACATGAATCAGCCACAGGTGTATGTGTGTCGCTCTGTCCTGAACTTCCCTCCTACTTCCCTCCCCATCCCATCCCTCTGGGTTATCCCAGTGCACCGGCTTTGAGTGTCATGTTTCATGCATCGAACTTGGACTGGTCATTTATTTCACACATGGTAATATACCTGTTTCAATGCTATTCTCGCAAATCATCCAACCCTCACCTTCTCCCACGGAGTCCGAAAGTCTGTTCTTTACATCTGTGTCTCTTTTGCTGTCTTGCATATAGAGTCATCGTTACCATCTTTCTAAATTCCATATATATGCATTAATATACTGTATTGGTGTTTTTCTTTCTGACTTCACTCTGTACAACAGGCTCCAGTTTCATCCACCTCATTAGAACTGACTCAAATGCATTCTTTTTAGTAGCTGAGTAATATTCCATTGTGTATATGTCCTGCAACTTGCTTATCCATTTGTCTGCTATGGACATCTAGGTTGCTTCCATGCCCTGGCTATTGTAAACAGTGCCGCGATGAAAATTGGGGTACACGTGTCTCTTTTAATTCTGGTTTCCTCGGTTTGTATGCCAAGGGGTGGGATTGCTGGGTCATATGGCACTGCTATTTCCAGTTTTTTAAGGAATCTCCACACTGTTGTCCATAGTGGCTGTACTATTTTGCATTCCCACCAACAGCATAAGAGGGTTCCCTTTTCTCCACACCTTCTCCAGCATTTATTGTTTGTAGACTTTTTGATGGCAGCCATTCTGACCAGTGTGAGATGGTACCTCAATGTGATTTTGATTTGCATTTCTCTGATAATGAGTGATGTTGAGCATCTTTTCATGTGTTTTTTAGCCATCTGTATGTCTTCTTTGGAGAAATGTCTGTTTAGTCCTTTGGCTCATATTTTAATTGGGTCATTTACTTTTCTGGTATTGAGCTGCATGAGCTGCTTATATATTTTGGAGATTAATTCTTTCTCAGTTTTTTGTTTGCTATTATTTTCTCCCATTCTGAAGGCTGCCATTTTAACCTTGCTTATAAACCCTTTATTATTACTTTCTTCCACTCTTGTTGTGTTTTGTTCGCTCTGGCCTCCTTGCTTTCCTCATTGCCTCTTAGTACACTATAATCTCCAGGCTTTGTGTTTACTTTTATTCCTTTCTGGAATGGTCTCCCCTTTGATAATAGCCTGGATCACCTACTCACTCTCTTCTCATCTCTGTTCTATGTCTCCTCCTCAAAGATGCTTTTCCTGACTGTCAGAGTAATATTCCCTGCCCCATTCACTGTTTGCCTTAATGTGTGTGTGTTTTTTTAATAACATATATCTGACTTTCTATTTATTTACTGTTCTCTAGAACAAAGTTTTCTGCATTACAATCACTTTGATTTTGTTCATCATAGTATCCTTAAAATATCCCCTAGAACAATTTGTTGCATGAAAGACCTATCTTACAGACTAGTTAGAAGAACATTTGCATATGATAGTTCAAGAAGGTATAACTGCAATGAATTCCCTAAGACCCCATTTATAGAATATATTTGGCCTCTTCCATGAGAGAGAAGAAGGCTATTGAGTGAATCAACCAGAGAGAATTGGAATTTGATCACTGCTTTCTCTTGGTTGTCAGATGGGCTTGTTAGTCAGCCTGGATTGTTTATATGAAAGCAACAGACAGGGCTTACAATGTGGTTACACTGAGGTATACATGAGTTTGAATATTTACAAAAGATTTATTTGAGAGGAAAGCTGGATAGATGCAATCCTAGATTGTGCCTATAAAAAGTTCATGTACTCTCAGGGTAAACAAATAATTTATGTCACCACAAGGGGAAAGGATTAGAGACAATTTCATGGTTGTGATTGTCTTATGTGTAGTAAATACTGTGATGGCAGTAAACTCATAAAAAGGTGAGGGCTGCTTGTATACAGGACTAGAGAAACAGTGCTTAGAAAACAAGCACCTGAGTAGACACCTGTCAAAATAAGAGTCATGAGGGAGTCTGCTGGTAGCAGGTTAATACCCCGTTACTTCTGCTGACTGTAGAATCCACCATCTGTTTGTTGTATGTTTGAATGAAGTTGGTCCTTAGAAGTTCTATCACTTTTATCACTTAGAAGTGTTGTCTTATAACCCACTAAAATATAAGAAGAGAACCCCCCAAATCTGGGCCTCCATGTTGGAGGTGAACTTTGATGTTTCCATATGCTTTTCAATATTTTGGCAAGAAGCAAGTACATTTTTCCGTCACCAATACATTTCAGGAGGAGAGGAATTTCATGCTTTTGGTAAAAATATTCTCTGAGACCATCTCTAAATTCCCTTCAATTTCTAACAAGCCATAGGTATTCCCTTAGTCCTCATTTCTCAGCATGCTTCAGTATCCCTTTATTCATACATAATATAAACAAAAGTATTTTTTTTTTCTTTTAGGATTATTAGCAAGTTTTAACAGCGTAACTCTATCAATTGCTTCACAAAGCAATATTGTAGGACTATTGTGATGAACATAATAACATTTAAAAAAATATTACTATGTATTGGATCTAGATAAAATACAATTTGGAATGCAGTTTTTAAAAAGAGTTCTTGACATTTCCTTGATAGTATTGCTAATGAGTCTAAAAATTATGTTGTCAATTTTGGATTTACCTTTCCATGTCTGGGTTATGATTTAATTTTCAGATATAGCTGTTTTACTCATTATTATGAACATGATGCAAATATTAACTTTCAATAAATGAGACAGCTTTTGCAAAATAATACAAGGATTAAAGAGTAAACATTTTAAATATTACTACCTAGTACCTGTCTTATGTTGTTCCTCAGGTTGTCATGTCTATCTGTGAGGAATGGGAATAATATCACTCAAATTTGCATTCATTCAGGCCAAATATCTATCTGGTCTTTATTGTGCAGGTCCTGTGTTAGGTGGGCTTTCCTGATGGCTCAAGCAATGCAGGAGATGCAGGTTTGATCCCTGTGTCTGGAAGATTCTCAAAAAGAGGGCACAGCAACCCATTCCAGTATTCTTGCTTGGAGAACCCCATGGATAGTGGAGCCTGGCGGGCTGCAGTCCATGAGGTCACAAAGAATTGAACACGACTGCAGCGACTTAGCATGCATGCATGCCTGTGTTAGGAACTGGGTAGGTGCACGTGAAAGAATATGGCAGAGAAACAGAGAAAGACAATCTGAAAACTGACATCCACTAATGTAGTATAGTAAAAATAACTCAAATTATAATAATGAATTTTTTTTTTTTTTGCTGGATTTCTATACTTCTCATATTAGTTGCAACAACTTCCATTTAAAGCAATAGTAGCTTTGAGCCCTCTCTTTGCTTTAGAAATCCTGGGACACTTTTAAAAATATCATGCCTAGGCTTTAGGCATAAAAATTCTGATTTAATTGGTCTTGGGTGAGACCCAGTCATGCCACTGTTTACAAAGGTCAGAAGATGATTGTAATAGGCAGTCCCAATTGAAAAGCACTAGTTAGCTCCCTGACTTCTTATTTTCAAAATAGTTCTTCATTCTGGATAATGACTACCTTATGATATTTTCTCATAGTTGATGTAATACATGCTTCCCCAACTATCTAAAATTCTTAGCCTGTTATTCGATATAGTATAGATGCAATAATAACTATCATTTATTCAGTATATATAATGTGCCAGACATTGTGCTAGAAAATATACATTTCTAATCTTTACAATGAACATGCAAGTCAGGTAAGCATTTTTTTAGACTTTCTGTCAGGACTTAAATTGTCCTAATTTACCCAGATAGTCAGTATCTAGGGCCAGGATGCTAACCTAGACCTGTCTGAATCCAACACTTTCTTACAGACTACACAGTTCTCATGTTCTGATCTCAGTCTGCATCTCTAGACTTAGCTATAACTTGCTGCCCTTTAAACATGCTAAGCTATAGGCAAACAAATACCATTTTCCTCTTTACCCATCTATTCACAAATTCTCACCTGTCATTTATACACCCTGTTAGTTTGTGGAATGCTCTTGCCATTGAATTCGATTTACCCTTCTTAACCATCCTTTAAGGTACAGCTCAAATGCAGCCTCATCAATAAATCCTTCTTGGATCTTCCCAGCTGGAAGTAATTGCTTCTCCCTCTGACCTTCCAAAGTGTCTTATCTGTACCTCTCTCAGATCCAGGTACTCATCATTTTTTACCTTAGAGTTATTTGTGCATATAATTAATACTCTTGCATGTTTATGAGATCCTTGAGATCAGAGTTATTTTTGATTCATCTTTTCTTTTTTCTTCTGTATAATACCCCACATAGTACCTGCTCTATTGTGGGTGCTAAAAAAATATTTGCTTAGGGAATGCATGACAAATGAAGAAAGAATAAGTAATTTGACTAAGGTCACATACAAATCAATACCTGGGACAGGAAAAGAACCTGATTACACATATAATATGAAATACAGAGCAAAACATCTCTATTTTTGGAGATACTTCTATTTTATATAAAATTATTTGATTCCCAAATGTGTCAGCTTTTTAAAAGTATTTTTATGGTTGCTTTGATTTTATATGCAAATCAAGAAAGTGACTGATAAATAAGAAATAAGAGCATTTCTTTATTCCTGGTCCTTTGTTTAAGCAACTGGAAAGAGAAAGGAAAAGTGTATATATGTTTGACTGTGTGGGTTGACAGTATAATCACAAATGATTTAATAGTAGCAGTGTTTTATTTAGAACATCTCCTTTTCACATTTATGCAGAATAATTTCATATTCAATGCATTTTAGATGCACTTAACACATCTACAACTTGTACTCATTAAGAGAACACTAATGCTTGTAGAATACTTATCAGAAATTATGTACTTTTCTCAATATCTAGAAGAGACCGTGCTTAGATAGTCTCTAATAGCAAAGCAGGAAAAAAGAAAACAAAAGTATTGCTTAGGATGTCCTTGGTAACTCTGAAGAATTTTTTGCCTTAATATTTATTTTAAAAATCATTCTGATTCCCACAATGGTTTATTTCATTCTATTGCTTTAGGTAGCATCACTATGTACCTGTTAGAGATTTTATACAGCCCAGTGAGATTTTCCTAATCAGTAGGTTGTTACTTACTTTGCAGGTCATAACTAGTGTATGGTATCTTTTGTACTAGTTTATATTAAAGTAAAACATTAAATATTGTGAAAAAATTGGTTTTAAAAATGTTATTGAAATTATGAATTATAAGTTGAATATGTACTTAGTTGTTTTGGGGATATATATGTAACTGGAACATAGAATGTTCTCATCTAATTGTCCATAGGAGAAAGTAATTTGAAATTCACAACCTATTTTATAAAGCTTAACTGTTTTATCTTTTCAGATCAGAGATAGGCAATTTTTTTCTATAAAGAACCAGGTGCTAAATAGTTTAGGCTTTGTGAGCTGTACACTCTCTGCTGCAAGTACCCCACAACACAAAAGTAGCTGTAGACAATATATAAAAGAGTGAGCATGGCTGTACTCCAATAAAACTTTATTTATGGACACTGAAATTTGAATTACATATAGTGTGGACATGACAGGAAATATTATTTTTCTTTTCTTTTTTTTTCAATTCTTTAAAAAGCAAAAACTGTTCCTAGCTGGTGGTCCATAAAAAACAGGCAGTGGGCCATATTTGGCTCCTGAACCATAGCTAGCCTACCGATATGTTAAATTCTAACTATAATACCCCAAACTGCTTTTTCTTGTCCTAAGGGCAATTTTAAGTAGTGGGTAGAGTTTTTAAATATTACTAGGATGATAGAATGGGTTTACAAAAATATCACTGCCAATGTAAAGCTTCAAAAACCCAGAGTAGCATTTTTAAAAAATTATAAAACAAACTTAACCAACAGTAGGAATATCTTTTATAGGAAAAATGAAATTTACATTTAAGTCAAAGTACACTTATATTTTAAAAACTAGGACAAGTGTTCGTAAATTTAAATTATTGATTTTTATAGAAACTATCCATGTTAGAAAATACACTACAGTCTATTATGAAAAATTAATTTTTTTAATTCTTTATGTATCTCTGTAATGTTTCAATTAGGTAACTTCACTGTAAATTTGATGACAGCACCAAAATATTGCTATCACTTTGTAGAGAATTATATTTATCTTCCTTCTGAGAATATTCAATTTTTTGTTTCTGTTCCTATTGCCTTTTTAAAAATTCTATTCAGTTTTGTTGAGGTATATTTGACAAAATTATAAGATGTTTAATTTGTACATTTTGATGATTTGATATATGTATACATTGTGAAAGGCTTCCTTCCATCTAGTTAATTAACTCATTCACCACCTCACACATCTTACATGTTTATTTTTTTCTTCTTCTTTTTTTTGGTAAGAACATTTCAGTTCTACTCTCTTTGAAAATTTCCATGATATAATTCAGCATTATCAATTACAGTCACCATATCACATATTAGATGAAAGTGAAAGTGTTAGTTGCTCAGTCATGTCCGACTCTTTGCGACCCCATGGACTGTAGCCTGCCAGGCTCCTCTGTCCATGGAATTCTCCAGGCAAGAATACTGGAATGGGTAGCCATTCCCTTCTCCACGGATTCTTTTTGACAGTGCAGAATATTTGATTGCATGTACACATCTATTTGTGGATCCTTAGCTGTTTCCAGTCTGCATGCTAAGTCACTTCATTCATGTCTGACTTTTTGTGACCCTATGGACGTGCCAGGCCCCTCTGTCCATGGAATTCTCCAGGCAAGAAAACTGGAGTGGGTTGTCATGCCCTTCTCCAGGGAATCTTCCCAATCCAGGGATCAAACCCAGGTCTACTGCATTGCAGGCATATTCTTTACTGTTTGAGCTACCCCAGAAGCCTGTATGCATTAGATACTCAGAACTTATTCATCTTACAGCTGAAAGTTTGCACCCTTTGACCTATTTCTCCCTATTTTCCCCACCCCTCACCTCTGGTTACTTTTGTGTTTTGGGGTTTGCAGTTTTTAGATTCCTTATGTAGGTGATACCATGTAGTATTCATCTTTCTCTCTCTGGCTCATTAT
>ML663567.1:3439384-3508950 GCA_007570785.1 Antilocapra americana
CCTTATTTTTTTAACAAAATAATTTCATTTAATATAAACGTAGTCAAACACCCTTAATTTGAATGAATTGGAAGGAAAACTAAACTGGTGAATACTTGTCTTAATTTGACTCCCCCTGGTAGCACTAATGGTAAAGAACCTGTCTGCCAATGCAGGAGACAGAAGAGATGCCAATTCAATCCCTGGATGGAAGAGATCCCCTGCAGGAGGGCATGGCAACCAACTCCAGTATTCTTGCCTGGAGAATCCTATGGACAGAGGAGCCTGGTGGGCTATGTCCACTGGATTGTGAAGAGTGGGCCATGACGTGAATGACCTAGCAGGCATGCACACACGTGAAGGACATACAATAGCTGCGATTATTAAAACTACTCAGATACTGTATGGTGGAGTTTTAATTAATAGATAAGGATGATCTCTAATTAGCTCATCAAAATACTAGTCTGAACAGTGTCAGCATTGCACATATTGCAATTACATTGTTTGTAAGTAAATAGATACTTGTAAAGCACTTAAAGACCAGTTTGCATTCTTAGCAGAATAGAGGTGCTCTCAACCTTTTTAATTATGTAATTTGTTTAGCTAGCCTCTCTTCTTCTTAAGAGAGTAAATGAAGAAATGAAAAAAAAAAAAGAATACAATAGGTTTATCTCAGTTGATATTCTGACCCTTTCCACATTACTGCAGTTAGAATTAATGTAGTTTCTTGAAAGTGAAAAAAACCCTCATTTCTCAGTCGTGTCTGATTGGAGCCCCATGGACAGTAGCCTGCCTGGCTCCTCTGCTCATGAGATTCTCCAGGCAAGAATACTGGAGTGGGCTGCCATTCCCTTCTCCAGGGAATCTTCCTGACCCACGGATTGAACCCAAGTCTCCCACATTGCAGGCAGATTCTTTACTGTTTGAGACCCCAGGGAAGTAAATATCACATACCAGGTAACTGCACAGGATTATGGAAATACAGAGCTAGAAGAAAACCTTCTGCTTGAATCAGTTATTCCAACTGTCTCATTTTACAGATGGGGAAGAAATTGATTTATTATATGGATTCCATGTTTAGTCACAGGCCAGGGCAGCCTTTTCTTTGGGTGTCTCTGAGTCCTAATTCTGTGCTCATTGAAAAGTTAATAAGTAATGTGAGTTAAAATATAAAACACAAAATGGGAGAGATGGTGTTAACTATTAATTTGATATAGTGAACTTATGTAATGCTACACTACTGCTAAGTCGCTTCAGTCATGTCCGACTCTCAGCAACCCAATGGACCGCAGCCTACCAGGCTCCTCCATCTGTGGGATTTTCCAGCCAATAGTACTGGAGTGGATTGTCATTGCCTTCTCCGGCAATTCTACACTGAAAGCAAATAAAGTCTAATTTCTATTTCATTATATTCTGTAAAATATTTTTGACAAACTACACCAAGACTTTATTCATTCAGTCAAACTTGAATGGGATTTTTGTTGGTTCTCTGTTGTTACAGAGAGGTGCTCCCAGGTGTTGGGAATAGAAAGCAAATAAAATAGAGGTGGTAATGAAAGAGGTTTGCAAAGCCTCTTAAAGCGGTACTGTGGAAGGATTCCACCCAGTCTGGCGTGTGTGTGCCTGAAAGATGGCTGCTTGGAAGAGGCAGTGGAGGAACAAAATCCTTTCAGGTAAGCCAGAGCTGGCCTGACAGTCAGTCACAGTGGTCCCTAACCTTTTTGGCGCCAGGGACCAGTTTCGTGGAAGACAGTTTTTCCATGGGCAGGGGGCGGGGATGGTTTACCTTCTGCCACCACTCACCTCCTGCTGTGTGGCCCAGTGTCTAACAGGCCATCAGCTGGTATCCATTTGTGGCCCGGGGCTTGGGAACCCCTGGTCTATAAAAGAGAAGGAAAGGAAGGAAATGTTACCAAATACAAGTCCACGTGCCTGATGCACCGTGAGGCCAAACAAAACAAAACATTGGAGTTTGGAGCTGAGAAAGGTTTATTGCAGGGCCAAACAGGGAGAACAGGTGTTGTTGCTTAGTCAGTGCTCCAGGAATCTTGTGCTTGGTCTGAAGTTACCATCCTCCACCTAACTTGAGGCTTTTGTTGTCGTTTAGTTGCTAAATCTTGTCCGACTCTTGCAACCTCATGGACTGTAGCCCTCCAGTTCCTCTGTCCATAGGATTTCACAGCCAAGAATACTGGAGTGGGTTGCCATTTCCTTTTATGAGAGTTCTTTCTGACCCATAGATCAAATCTTCACCCCTGCATTGGCAGGCGGTTTCTTTATCATTAAACCACCTGGGAAGCCCAGGCCGGGGCTTTAGTTTTGCAGAGAAACTCAGAGATATTGTTAGGTATAGTCCTTGAGGAGGAACAGGACCCTGTGCCAGGAGTGAATTTCTTGTCTGTTCTTCCTTTTTTTCTGCATTGAAGCCCTCTCTTCTCTGATTAGCAACTATTTGAACCTACTCTTTTGAACCTGCTCCTTTGGTCCAGGAGGCTGAATGAAGACTATTTCCTACAAACAAGAAATGGGGCCCCCCAAAAGGCTTTTGTGGCCAGGAGGGCCCCTTAGGGTCCTGCTCAGTTTCAGAAATACCAGTTGAAAAATATTTCAGTTGATTTAGTTGGTCTACTCTGGTCTGGGATTATGTACCTCTTGAGCAATGCGGGCTTCTTACATTTTATGATGAAGATGGTAGCTGGAACACTACTTTAGCTAGCTTCCCAGGTGGTCAATATGTGGCCTCTTTGGGATAGCTTTTAAAACAGTGTATGGGCTTTCTAATCAAATAACTTGAGGGATTTTCATTATAGGATTGCTTAATTAATAAGTAAACACCTACCACCCCAAACTGGATACTTCAAACATATTAATGTCACAGTTATGAAATGGGGCAACTCTATTTTCATGGCAAGGACTGATGTCTTCAAAGTTGCAGGAGATCCTCACTGACGAATATAGTGAAGAATTTTAAGATAGGAGAGCATTATATAGTGTTTATATGTGGGAAATTATATCTATCATAAAATTAAATGTATTACAATGTGTTTGCCTTCTCCATCCATATGTCTGTTCATTTTGTTTTTCAGTTAGTGCCTTCCTGAATGTTATTTTTTGAGAAATTTGAGGAAATTAGGAGACTGACATATGAAGAGTCCCCATAAATGCTTTCACATTTCACACTTCTTGCTGTATGAATATCGTGAAACAGTTGTCTATGTACACTTTTTTTATGGGACATTAAGTATTACTTTGGACCTAAGCCTAGGTAGTCAGAATGGATGAAAAATTTTATTATTATGAGGTTTTACATCTTTTTGCTTTTATAAGACATTTATTAGATTGCATTTCACTGGATTGCATACTTAGTAATTCTGTACATTTTTATGACTTCTCTGTGAAATACTCATCTCTGTGTCATGTGTCATCTGAGACCTAGAATTTTTACCTTTTCCCCATCTTTAGGGTTATACTTTTATTTCTCTGGTTATGCTTTCGTTTCTCTAGTCACATTTCTGACAGCTGCCCCTTCCTTCCCTCTCTAATCACCAATATAAACCTCTAGCTCAAACATCATCAAGCAGGTGATCAGTAGTGGTCATTGACAAATGTCATGGAATGAGGAAAATCGGACTTGAAAGGCTCAGCTCTGAAAAGGAAACCAGGTTCACACTCTGATTTAAAATCTTCTGTGGCCTCATGATATTATCACAGTCCATTTTATTTGATGCTTTCATGACTTTCAGCTATTATAAACGTCAAGCCTTTACTCTTGATCCTTTTTTTTAAACTGTGGATGTATTGACACATATTGGTAACATAGGTCATACTTGACTTCTCCAAATAAAACAGAAGGGGCAGTGAAATGATAGGTTTTGGAGCTGCAAAAGGGCTTATAAATCATTCTGCTTAATTTTTTATAAACACTGCCCTGGGATAGGTCAGGTTCAGAATGGATCTCCTGCATTTTGCCCAGAGTTTATTAGCTATATTTTAGTGCTTCTACATAAGTGCATTCTATTTAACTGAAATTTACAAAGTGGGTTCTATGAACCAAGATTTGATAATACAGAAATATAAAACACACACCAGCACACCCTTGCCTATACATGTATATATGCATAATTCCTCTACTAGAGAATCTTAAGCTCTGTTTAGTACCAAGAGTGTGTGGCAGGGGAAATGTATAACAGACATGCTACCCAAACCTAAGGTGAAGAAAGTGAAGTGAAAGTCGCTCAGTCACATCTGACTCTTTGTGACCCCGTGGACTATACAGTCCATGGAATTCTCTAGGCCAGAATATTGGAGTGGGTAGCCTTTCTATTCTCCAGGGGATCTTCCCAACCCAGGGATCAAACCCAGGTATCCCACATTACAGGTGGATTCTTTTCCAGCTGAGCCACAAGGGAAGCCCCAAACCTAAGATAATTATGTCTAACTGATGAAGGTGCTTTTTCCTCTGCTAAATTTAGACATAGCTTCAATATCTACCCTTCTATAGCTCTCTAGGAGTCCACTATTTGAGTATTTTCATGCAACTGAAACCTTTTTGTCAGCAAATGATTAGTAGTTTTCTTAAGGAATTACAGATTAGAAGACAAAGGAACATAATTATAACAATGCTAATGATAGATATAATTTATTAGTAAGCTGTAGGTTCTAAGCAAAAAATAATTAAAGAAAAATTGCTTATATGTGAATCACCTAATATCAACTCAGTGTGTTGTGAACTTCAAAAAACAAGATCTCTCTGAGTGCTCTTTAAGTGATTTTAGCTTCACCTTTCTGTTTGATTCGTAGTTCTTGACCTGTGTCATATTTTTAGGTCATGCATCATAAAAGACTTTGTAACTTTTGAGTTTTATCCTAGGATATCTATGTAAAACTAAACCAGCCAGGTCTAATTTGCTCTTCAGTTTGTTGAAAAACATATTATTGCCCTTATTAATGCAAAGAATGTTGGAGAGAGGAGAATAATAGAGAAGACCTTTCAGACTTAGACCTGTACTATTGCTTGGTTTTGGATTAAGGAAAGGAATGGGTTTAAAAGCTTTGAGTATGGAAGGAGGCATCTGTAAACAGAGTGGTGGCCAAGGGGATGCAGAGGATAAAGAAGCTTGTAGATCTTCCACAAAGCTTGTGTCTGTCCTCAAAAACACAGCAATACGTACATGGCATGTAATGGTACATGTATTGCATCCAGTGACCCTTGTTCCTCAATGAGAGGGGCCACCAGAAAAGGTATGTTCTCAGGATTACAATTTTTTTCTGAATCTTTGGGAAAAAGAGAAAGAAGCAGAGAGAATGGAAGCTTAGTGTGAGCTGCTGACAGGAAAACAAATTTTACAAATCTGCTTCTTCTTGAATGGCAATTGAATCAACTTATCGTTGTCAAGCTTTAAGTAAATGAATTCTTGCAGTTGGCAAAATTGAATAGGAAATGCTTTAATTTTGTTCTGGCTGTGGTCCAACAACAAAAGAGATTTTTCAAGTGTAGAATTACAGAGCTGTGCTGATCGACTCTAAGTGAACTCTATGTAGGTTAAGCTCTCCAGGCAGAGCTTGCTGTTTGCCCATAGCAACTAGGTGACAGGTGGCTGAAAGCTTGAGAAGACTGGGTTTTCAAGTGATACATGGACCATCTGTCTTTGTCCCTTTCTGTTGTTGTTTGGTTGCTAAGTCACATCTGACTCTTTGCAACCCTATGGACTGTAGCCTGCCAGGCTCCCCTGCCCATAAAATTTCCCAGGCAAAAATACTGGAATGGGTTGCCATTTCCTTCTCCAGAGGATCTTCTCGACCAAGGGATTGAACCTGCATCTCTTGCATTGGCGGAGAGATGCTTTACCACTGTGCCACCAGGGAAGCCCCATCTTTGTCTGTTAGCACTTGATAAAAATGGTCAAAAAAACTATTGTCATTAGTACATGGAGAAAATTGTTATTCAAATTGGGTGTCACTTTGTCCTCAGTCAAAAGGTTTTTGATGGTTATTCATAATGTTAAAACTTCCAGATATTACATATTCAGCAATGATTTGGATGGAACTCATGGTCAGGAGAATCTATTGGTTGAACAGAGTCTTTTAGAGGCCCCTGGTTGGCTGAGTCATGTTTTTCTGCATCTTGATTAAAGAAACCTGTATCTTCACTTTTACAGTCATATTGTGATCATGTGAGTCAGGATTCTGACCAGGATTATTCAGCAAACTTGAGGGTTGGTCAGTTGAGGGGAGCACAAATGGCATTTTAAAAAAGGCTGTGTGAGGATGTGCGAGGATGCCAGGATTTCAGAGTCAAAGAATATTTTTTTGAAATGTTTGTTTACTAGAGGTTCAAAAAGAAAGGAAAGCAGAATATGGTTTCTTTTCCTTTAATCTTTTCTTACCGGATGTTATTTAAGGTTTCTGAGGGTTTCACTCTGGGAGCATTTATTCTGTATTTAAAAAAGAACTGGATTTTTAGCTATGTGGCACATAGCAGTTTGAACACATTTAATATTTGAATTCTTCCTTAGATTTAATCACCTCCATTTTACTTTAGAAATCCCACTATACGACTTGCCTGACAATACAGGTTTTATATTTTCCCATTTACTTTTATACTATTCCCATTTTCTAGTGAACAGTCTGCTGTCATGGCCATTCCCAAATCAATTTCTGAGTGTTGGATATTCAGGATGAGACATCTCCATTTGGGGAAATTTACTATAAGTTTTGTTGTGAGAAATGAATCCTGCATCACTCTCCTGCTACAAACAGTGAGTCACCAAAGAATGAAGCAGAATTAACATGGGACCCAGGAAATTCCTTGCCCAGGGAACTGTAGACTTTAAGCAGCATGGTATTGTAGTTTTTATACATCAAGTCCAGGGAAATGTGAGATGGTCCCAGTGGTGCCCTGACACTGGCTATTAGAAGTGGACTCTGCACACCTCTTTCTGACTCACAGCTGAGTGACATCATGTTGGTAGCTTGATATGGGCCATGGTTGGAATATTTATACTAGGACATCGGTGAATACTATCAATAATTGATTTCATTGTTTTATTTCCTTCCTGGAGAGCAAATTGTTAAGCATTTGCTAGTGCAAGCCAGGGCCAGTGTACCTACAATGCTGATTTTTTTTTTTTCTTGTTGTTGTTCTCTAGTAGATGTTCTCAGAATGCTGTCCTTGGACCAGTAATTTTCAGTATCACCTGGGAACTTGGTAGAAATGAAAATTATCTGGCCCCACCCTTAACCTACTGAATTAGAAACTCCAGAATTGGGACTCAGGAATCTTTTAACAAATCATACTTCTAGATGAATCTGAAGTATACCAAAGTGTGAAACCCACGCCAGTATTCTTGCATGGACATTCCCATGGACAGAGGAGCCTAGTGGGCTACAGTCCGTAGGGTAGCAAAGAGTTGGACAGTACTGAAGTGACTTAGCACACAGAGTGTGAAAACCACTTCTCCACATAGTAAATAATTGAGGAAGAATAAATTACTTTTAATTGCATGCTGACCATAATTGGATGATTAATTATCTCATACCTGTCCCATTATGCTTATCAAGCTTTCAGAGGCTAATACTAAATGGGACTGCTGTTTATAGCACCCGCAGCAGAGATGTGTCAAAGCTGTATCACATCCAGGGCTCATGGCAGATGGAAGAGCACCCCTCATCATTTAACGCTCACATTCTTTGACTGAAAGCACGGCCACAAAGCAGGTGATGTGAGTTAGTATGGTGACTAACATGTTCTTCACTGCCTAAAAGTTAGCATCACCTGGAAGGCCTGTTAAAACAGATTGCTGGGTCCCACCCCATGCATTTTTGATTGGTAGGCCTGGGAAGGACCCATTGGTTTGCATTTCTTAAAAAACTTCCCAACCGACACTGAAGCTGCTGGTCTGGGGACAACTCTTGGAGAGTCGCTGCTCTAGAACATCTTTTGAATGATCTGTTTCTGGATAAGTTTTTGCCTCCTGGCTTTTTGTTCTTTCTTGTTCTGCATTTAACTTGGCTGTGATTTCTTCTCTGAGAAGGTACAGCCCGCATCATATGGAGCATGATTTTTAATGTGTAAGAGACTGCCGAGCCCTCTATTTTCTGTCAAGATATTATTCAGAGTTATAATGCACTTTGTCATTTTTCTTCCTTCTTCTGCTAAGTTTTTACAGGCTTGGCACTTTGCTATTGTGTCAGGATGAAACTCAGCTGCTTCCTCATTGCAGTGTTTGTGGCCTTATGATTCATACCTTTCACTACCATCCGGATCACTCACTAGGTTGAACAGGGTATTTTTCCTCTTCTTTGAATAGAATTTATTCCTTTGAATAGAATAACTTAATCCACCTGAGTTTCATCCTCTTATTCACTCTCTTCAACAGAATAGATGTTCTTTCCAATGCATGAAGAGCACAGTTTAAAGTGTTTACTGGCTGGTTTGAACTATGATCTGGGGTTAAAGATTTAAAAGATTGTCACGATGGCTTTAGGAGGCCTTGCATGCCTCATTGTTGAGATCAAGTGGAATGTCTACATCTTTTTTCTTTATAATGCTACATTTGAATGGACATGGCTAATATTGTTATTTACATCTTTTTAAGTCAAATTTTTTAATTATTAGGTTTCCCACCACTCTCTAATGAGAGGATTTTAAGATATATCTTGGCCACTCAACAAGTTCTGTGACCTTGGGCAGGTCATTTATTTTGTTGGGTCTTACTTTCTCCATCGATAAAATGGAAATAATGGCATCTGAGCTGCTCATTTAAGTTGTGTGGGGATCACAGTGATGTCTATGGAAGTGTTTCATAAACTCTGAAATGTTATGTAACTGTGAAGCATTAAATGTGTCCTTTATAATAGTCAGCATGGTTATGACACAGAAGACACCCTTAAGATATGATATCTGCCTTGTGTATGTGTGTGTGGGGTCCCACAGATCTGTGGAAGCTGAACTTCAGAATAGTATCTAATATTTTATAGCTAACCTGAGTGTGTGGTGCAAGTATACAAAAGTAAGTATAAATCTGGTTATTGGCTAGACCTTAAGAGGCAGGAAAAACTGGGGATTGAATATAAGCTTTTTAGTGGTCTCATCCTGGAAACTAGTGCATTATCAAGAAGTTGTGTGTGTCATTTAAATAACAGGAATAAGGGAAACCAAGATACTCTTTTATTGGTTTCTGGGTGTCTCCCAATAGCATCTTGGGAAACTAGGACCTTTTTTCTTGACTATAAAAGGCATACTTACTGGCACAAAGGGCAGAATGGGTATTGTAAATTGTATTCTAAATACAATCCTAGGTATTCAGAATAGGAAATGCCAGGCTATGGGGATGTTGTGTGTGTATTTGTGCATATGTGTGTACAGTTATGGTAAGTATTTGAAATCCTACAGAGTCCATCTTTAGAAGACATGTGGAAGTTTTCTAAAAGAGATTTCTCTCCCTTTTGGGCTTTCACAGTGTTTAGAAAATTGGCTGTAATTCCCTTGCGAGTTTGTACTATGGTGCCCTGATATTTATGTCAGTCATATATTTGACAGTTACCTGTGCTCTCTGAACAAAATAGCATCAAAAGTGGTGGCTTAAGACTATAGGGACTCTCTGCCTCAATACTAATTATCTTTCTGGTGGTGAATAAGACAGTTAATCTGTGTGAAACTTAGTTTCCTTAAAAGTAATAATTATTGACTCATTTGCCTTCCTTAAGTTGCAGATGAAATAATGTGTAAAAAGTACTTTATCAACTGTAAAACATGCTAGAAATGCACAATTTTATTTTCCAAAGCTTCTACTATAAGGCTTTATAGGTAGTCAATGCCATTATGTTTGTTATAGAATTTAAAAAAGATTAGAAAAATGTTTCTTGAGGGAAAGAATCTTTAGGTGGGTTCAGAGCCTGCTCAACAACCATAAGCCATATGTCCTGATTCTGGCATTCAATCTCCTGGCAGGTTGGCTAGCTGCCATTCTGCCCTCCCTATTCTGTGACTTTTCTGTGACCTGAATGAAGACATAGGAGGTAATGCTCTTCAGACTCATAGGTGATTCAGACTGGGGAGGTAGTAGCTAATACTATGAATGTAGATTCAGAATTCAGATTGACTTCAAAAGACAGGAACAATGATCTGAAAGCACTAAGATAAAATATAACATGGATATAAATAAAGTTCTTCTTTTAGAGTAAAAATAATCTATTGCGCAAATTCAGGATGAGGGTGATTTGCCTTGGAGGAAGTTGATATGAAACCATCTGGGGGTTTTAGATGATGTCTACAAGCTCAAATAGAATGTGATGCGTTTGCTCTGAGAAAAAAACAGTACTGAATAGAAAAATACGGGTGCTCATCAGAGTGATCTGCTCTTCAGAAATCTAAATTCTGAATTAGGTGATTAAGGTTCTGGTCCTTTAAAGCCTTTTTTTTTTTTTGGAGTTTTTTTAAGAATTGATATCTCTATACATAGTAGAAAAAATTCAATTACAGAGAAATAACTGAGGCAAAATTAGAATATATATGTATCTGTTTTATTTTTCAGTGATTATGACTTTTAATTTTGTTAGTTCAGCCAATGGCATTCTCAAAAATAATGCATTTCTCAATTTATTTTGCTTAACTGGTATGCCTTAAGAACTTTTCTGGATCTTCAGATTTTTCTGTGACTTTCAGGTACAAATCCCAGAAGGGTCCAGTTGGCTCATTTTCCTTCTAAGACAGATAAATTGAGCTGTATGTGCTTTTACAGTATGTGGTCTTAGATGTCTAGCATGAGACTTTCAAAATTAAGGTCCTGTCTACTGCTTATAGACATATACAAGATCTCAGACCTCCCTCTGTAGAAATAACAGTTTATCACCAAAACTATGGAGTCATTTTTACTGCCAAAAAAGGAGTGTTGCTTCTCTCTAACTTACAGAAATGTTATTTCTTTAATGTAAGCTTTAACTGAGCAGCAAATGACTTAATAGTTTGCTGAATCTCTGAATTTTGGGATATGTAGTGTTTTCAGGAAGAATGGTTTGCATGCTGGCTATGTTTAGTGTTTTAATGGACCTGCTATCTTTAGGGTTTTTTTTTTTTCAAAATAATTTATTTACAGTCTAATACTGGTTTGTAAAAACATTTTTCCACATACTAAGTTCTCATATGGAACAGTTTTAGACTCCTAATTCTTTTCTACCAATTAGCTTCTCTATTCTAGTATCAGTTACATATCAGTCTTTTTTTTTTTGTCGCTATTTTTTTTTTATTAGTTTTGCCATACAATGACATGATATCGCCATGGGTTTACATATGCTCCCCCTCCAGAATCCCCCTCCCTCCTCCCTCCCCCCGGGAAATCTCGATGCACCAGCCCCGAGCATCAATCCTGGGCTGGCGATTGATTACACATATGATAATTAACATGTTTCAATGCCATTCTCCCATATCATCCCACCTTTTCCCTCATCCACAGAGTCCACGAGTCTGTTTTATACATCTGCGTTCCTTTTGCTGTCTCGCATGCTGGGTTCTTGTTACCGTCTTTCTAAATTCCATATATATGCGTTAGTATACTGTATTGTTGTTTTTGCTTCTGGCTTACTTCACTCTGGATAATGGGCTCCAGTTGCGTCCACCTGAGTAGAACTGATTCTAATGAATTTTTTTTTTAATGCTGGAGTAATATTCCATTGTGTATATGTACCACAGCTTTCTTATCCATTTGTCAGTTGATGGGCATCTTTAGGGTTTTATGGACCTGCTAGCTTTTCACTCATTTCATTATGTTATTTGATATTGAGTTTTTACTCTATTTCATACAATTACATATTTTTGTGTTTTGAAACCTTGAGCTGTATTAAGTGAATGGGAATTACTCAGAGTTTCTCCTTTATTATCATAACAGATAAAAATTGATTAATCGTATTAAGGGTGTTGCATTAGGAAAGATAGCAACTTTTGTTTCCTTTTTTTCATTCCACTGCTTTCTTCCCTTTGCTCTCTTCTCTGCCTTCCCCTGTTCCACCCAGTCATTTTTACATCCTTCTCTTTTCCCTTTTGTTTCTTCCACCCATAAGTATTGAATTACCAGTGTGTTATTATGGTCTGCCTTCATCATGCTTACAATCTAGGAGAAGAGTCATTTAAGTAAACAATGAAAATGCAGAGTGGTAGAGCAGCCAGGTCTATGAAGGCCAAAGAGGACATCCCAGAATAAATTTTAAACCCGAGAGTCAAAGGCTGATTTTTAGTTAGTGCAACAAGGAAGCTGAACTTGACTTGGATGTAGGGAATGTTCTAAGCAGAGGGAAAGTAGTGAAATATTGAGATATAAAAAAGCATAGCATAATTAAATTTAAAAAGTCAGAATGGTTGAAGCCTGGTGCACGAGGGGAGATTGGCCAGAAAAAGAATTGGAGAGGCAAGATTTTAAAAGGTCTTTTGGTTTGTGAACCTAAAAAGTAATAGGAAGTCACTGGAGGGTTGAAGAAAGAAAATAACATGATCAGTTTTCCGTTTTTAAAAGACAGCTTTTCCTGTAGGCTGGAAACTGAAGCTGACTTGGAAAGACACAAGTTTGATTATAGAATTATTGTCATGGTTCAGGTAAGAGATGGTGATGATGCAGAATTGGATTTGAGAGGGAGTGGTAGATACTGGAATATCTGTTTCATCTGAACAAAGCTTTGGAGTCTTTATCTAATTTTCAGATAATTATCTTTAAAGTTATTGTTAAAAAATAAAAACAAAAATCTTTTTCCTCCTCCTTTTGTTATTCCTAATTTGAGGACATAAAGACTGCCCCCAAAATAGATTCATAGCTGTGAGAAATTTAGGTGTTCAGAAGAAATTTCTAGATGCTATGTTGATTTGAGTAGAATAAGAAGCACCAGAAGAAGAGAGTTCTAAATTTAAGCCCCAGTTTTGCCTCTAATGAGCTATATGACTGTGGGTAAATAGCTTAACCCCTCTAGGCACTCCTTTCAATTCTAATCTTCCATGATTCTTTGGATGTCTGTGAAAAGAATTCTAGGGAGGAAAAGCCTCTAAGTGTTTATTTGCATTTTGAACATCCTGATACTGTTGTAGTCTCTATGGGGATACATATCAAAATTCTGCATTCAACAAGTGAGAAGCCTTGCTAACAGTATCGAAAATCTGAACCTATAATATAGTAAATCTGGAGCTAAAAATAAGACAGTCTTTCTATTTTGCACACTTGCTTGTAGACATAAAAGGAGATTTTGAACTCTGTGAAAGATGAGCCACAAAAGTTTAACTTTTGAGGCTACAAATGTGTAGTAATGAGAAACTGGCCTGAAGTATGGAGTTGTACCCAAATGTGACTTGACTGACTGCTGCCTGTTTGGTGACTTAAAAATCCCCCGTGGAAGCTTATTGAAATTGTAGAGAGTAAATCTTAGCAGTTCTCACCCCAAGGAAAAAGTTGTAACTTTGTATGGTGACAGACGGTAACTAGACTTATTGTGGTGACCATTTTGCATACAAAAATATCCAATCATTATGTTGTACATCTGAAACTAATATAATGCTCTGTTAATTATCCCTTAATAAAGCAAATAGTAAAAATAATTTATGAATCCTGGTTTCCACCTCATAGTTTCTGGTCAATGGGTGGAGGTTTAAAACAAATTGAGAGGATGCTATACTCTGGGGCAGTGTTTTTGAGCATGATTTATGAGATCACATTAGTCCTGCAAAATGTTTCTTGAAAAAGTGTCTGGGGTAAAATAAATTCGAGAAACACCGCGTAATGTAATGCCTTTTATAGATTAACATATTAGAGGTTCTGGGATATCCTAAATGAAAGAATGAGTTTAACCTTCTTTATTCCTGTGTTTCTCTGATTCAATTGGTCCCTCAATCACTTTTGCTAGGATCTGTTTTAACAGTTCAAAGAACTGGCATTCTATTGTGAAAAATTCAGGAGATGTGAGTTATTTTTTATAGTCACTAAATTATCCATGAAGTGGTCTAAGAACATTAACTCTTTATTATTTAAGCAAAGGCTTTCACTTGTGAAATTGCTAAGCAAATAAGGATACATATTTTGCCTGCATAATAGGCTAATTTCACCAAGCCACCTGACACTGGCACGATCAAATGGGTTGTACGTATTGTGTTACGCGACTCTTAAGCATTTAATCTAGGTGAGGAGCACTTCCATAGAGCTGTAGAGTGTGTAACCTCCCAAGCCTTCTATGGCTGTTCTCTCCTATAAGCAAGGCAGCTAACCCTGTGGTCTTGCTTTCACTGGCATCAGAAATCAACCTTGGAATGATCTTGCCTGGATTATGATTCTGAATAGTAGGCCCCTAAAATTCTGTCTAGGATAAGACTGTACAAAATAGTTGGGTTTCAATAAAATGATTTCCGTAAGTCATGCACTAAAACTTAAGCATTTTAAAATGGTTGTATTTTGTTTGCTGCCCTGAGAAGAAGCAGAACTGATGAGCAGATATATTACTGGTAAAAGTGTAGTTTCTTTATCATTGCATAACAGTTATTGATCATCATGTGGCAGGTGGCATGCTTGGTACCAGAGTCACAAAGGAAAAAAAAGACATGGTTTCTGCTTTTCAAAAAGGGCAACTTAATAGATGGTTGTAGCGCATTATGGTAGGAATTCCAATTGAAGTAGGTGTAAGGGACAATTGGAACATAAAACATAAAACAAGTACCTGACACTGGCCTTGAGAAATCAGGAAAAATTTCCCAGCTGAAACTTCCCTGGTTCTGTTTGGTTTCCAGTTTTCTTCTGAAACCCTGTGCTGACGCTGCTATTCAATTACCAAGAGAAAGTTTAGATTCTGCAGCCTTGCATGTGCTCATATGCTTTTCCAAAATAAATTGTGTTTATGTAATAATTTTTACCTTTTCTCCTCACTCATCATTTCCATCCTGATATTACTTTGAATTATACCCCCCACAATAGTCTTAGTTTCAGCTGAGTATTCACATTTCTGGTACAAGCTAATAGAATTTTTCATTTGCTTTTGGTTTGCAGATGTTGAACACATGGCTCTTAAGCATAGCATTATTCTTAGAAGGATGACAGTCTTCAAACATTTTGATTAGTACCTCAATTTTATCCACTTCTCCATATTGAAGTAAGCTTGTGTTTTATATCTTCTCTGCTTCATGTCCTACATAAAGCTCTAGGATTCAGAAAGGCAATTTTTGTCTCTAGTTTTATATCTACCAAACTACTGTGAGACTTTTCAAAGAGGGTTGATAGCTTTTAGTGCCAGAAATGGAATATTTTACTTAATTTTTTACAGAGCTCAAAGAAATATACCTGCCACAAGAATAGATACACTTTGTCTATTTGCAATTTCTTGCATTTGTGTAGCATTTTACAGTTGGTAAGATATTTTACCTACATTCTTTTACTTCTCAAATTGCCATTTGAAATATGAGGAAACTGGAGCTCAGTAAGATTGAGTGTTATTCCAGATGGTACAGCTATCGGTGACAGAACCAGGACTTAGAGCCTTCAGCCTTCAGCTTTGAAGCTCTTTCCACTATGTTGCATAGATACATTGCTATATGTGAGGTATATAATAAAGAGACTAAGATAGAGCAGAAGTTTTGTTTGGTAATGGAAACGCAAAAATTGTAAGTATCCTTTTTAATCGTCTGGGTGGGTGAGATTGTATATGACATGAAAAAAAGAAAATAACCATCGTAAGTTGCATGTGGTAGAATTTGGTGAAGCAGGGCAAGAGGGTGGAGCTGATTAGTGAAGCAGCACTATAGGCAGCAGGACAGGTTGGGGGGGGGGAAAGGAAAAAATTAGCACAGACCCACAAATCAGCAGTAGGAAAGACAGGGTGGTGTTGAGTGGGGAATGGACATAGACAGATGGCCAAAGAGACAGAGTCTCGAGCAGAGACCATAGCGGCACCTTCGCTCTGAGGTTGGAGCCTGGTACACGCTGATCGTCCTGAGCCCAAGTTAACGCCACGGGTGCTAGTCAGTGAGGCTCCTGTAGCCAGCGTATGGCCAGTTCTTGACAAATCATCAGGGATCTGGTATGGTCCAGTCACACAAGTCCCGTCCTTGTGTCCAGATTAAAGAGCATTGTGGGTAAGAGGGGGTAACTGGAAAGTGGCTGAAAGATTTAAGTTTCTTGAGGAGGCTCCAAAGAATGAAGAGCCATATGAAGTGACTCCAAGGCACATAATTGGCCTTATGCTATAAACCCAAGCAGTGATCTGATTTGCTAATTTTTTAAGAGTTCAATCAATTTTAAGTTGACCAGGATACCATAGTAATAAGAGACTTTAACTCTCTCTGTCCTTAACAAACAAATTACTTAATATTAGAGAACACACACACCCTTTTTCAAGTGTCATGTCATATTTTTCAAAAGTTAGAATTTATTGAGGTTTATTTTTGGCTTAAAACTCAGAAAATAAAGTCACATTGTCTTGCAATAGTTGTATAAAACTGTAAATAAATTAGAAACCAAAACATTTAATCACATAGACATTTTAAACAGCTTTATCACTCTACAATAAATTGTACATATATAAGGTGTACAGTTTGGTAAGATAAATGTCTACATTCATGAAACCTTCACCATAATCAAAATAAGGAACATCTTGAACATATTTTCCTTGTGTCCTTCTTAAATCCCTCCTATCCACCCTGTTCCTATCTCTCAAAATCTCTCCTAAGTGACTTGGATCAAAATGGAAGCTAAATGCCAACAATCTGAGACTGATCATTCTAAAGCAGTTTATATATACATGTTGAACTGACAAAGTAGACACTAGGAATTCAGAGAAGGAAGATTTCAGGAAAAGAAAGCATGTTTAGAGACAATTCTTAGAGTCAGTTGAACTTGAATTTACCCTGGAACAGATGGAAATCAGTTGGGAGGGCATTAGCTTTGGGACAAGAGGACTACAAAGCCAAGGTAGGAATGAAGGCTGAGCGATCCTACGAGAGTGAGAAAACATTTTTAGACTCAAGCAGAAGTAGTATGCTGATGATATGTAGAAAATATAGTTTAGCTACTTTGTAGAGGATCTTGAAAATGAAGCTGAGTGTAGATTTAAGATAATGAAAAAAGTCAAAAGCTTTTTTTTTATAACTATAGAAAAGGATCCATTTTATTAATTTATCATTTATTTAAAAATAATTTTATCGAATGCTAACTATATGTTGGGCACTATTTAAGTGCTAATGGATATACTTTT
The DNA here is from genome assembly GCA_007570785.1 of Antilocapra americana. Taxonomy (NCBI): domain Eukaryota; kingdom Metazoa; phylum Chordata; class Mammalia; order Artiodactyla; family Antilocapridae; genus Antilocapra; species Antilocapra americana. The sequence goes on from ML663567.1 coordinate 3,456,572, forward strand.
AATATATGGCCATTTGGAAGAGCACTGTCTACTGTGTGTCTTTGTATGGATTTGTTTTTTCAGTAATCTTTATTTTAGAAAATTTTAGATTTATAGAAAAATTGTAAGAATATTACAGACTTCTATATACGTTTTATCCATTTTTTCTCCATTGTTGATATCCTATTATTGTTGCATCTGTCAAAGCTCAGAAACTGATACTAGTACTTTACTATTAACCAAACGCAAGACTTAACTGCATTTTCTTAGTTTATATAGTGTCCTTTTTTTTTGTCCCAGGATCCATTTAAGAGACCATGTTATGTTTGGTTGTCATGTCTTCTTAAGGTCCTTCAGTCAGTCAGTTCAGTCGCTCAGTCGTGTCTGACTCTTTGCGACCCCATGGACTGCAGCACGCCAGGCTTCCCTGTCCATCACTGTCTCTTGGAGCTTGCTCAAACTCATGTCCATCGATTCAGTGATGCCATTCATCCACTTAATGTCCTTAGACTGTGATAATTTCTCAAATTTTCTTTTTGATGAGCTTGACAATTTTGAGGATAACTGATTAGATATTTTGCATAATTCCCTTCAATTTGGGTTTGTCTGATTCCCTCTTACTATCTGCTTACTATTTGAAATAGCAAATGGAGGTTCCATGCACAAATCAAAAGTTTAACTTCATGTTTGGATTTTACTGCCTTTAATCTTTTTTGAACAGTAAACCCTGTAGTATCCTCAAATCATTCTCAAAGTATGTTTTGCCCTATCTGTTCAGCTTAGCTGTCACATTTATTTCAGTCTACCAGGGTTTCCTGGAAAGAGGAATTTCTAATCAACTCAGTAAGGATTTGAATGACAGATTCCAAGAAATCCTTGCAAGACTTGGATGCCTTTTGATAGTCATAATTCAGTCACTTAGGTGGTTCAGTAACAGAGACTAAATGCTTAGCTGAGCTCTGATCTGTGACTCATGTCATCTTATGATTTAGCTTGAACTTTGTGCAAGTCGCTAGCTGCCATATCACAGGTTGGTGTGACTGAGATGATGTGACTACACAGGCTAGTATGCTCTTTTCTTATATACTCTCAAACTTTCCCAGGAATTGAAACACCCAAAGTGGAGTCAGGAGATTCTGAGTAAGAACCCTGTATTACTGCTTAACATTCCTGACCCACTCAGAAATGTTCGTTGGCCCACTCCCTGAGAAAACAAATGCTTGGCGTATACAAAGGATTGATTCTTCCAGGGCTAAAGAACAGTCACGTTTTCTTCCTACCTGTACATTAAATAAATTTGAATTCATTGTGACTTTTGAGACCCTCGAAGATACTATGATGACTTTTCAACTTTTTATTCCTGGATGAGTCTATGGCCTAAGTGGGAACTTCTTGGGTTTGAGTCTGGCCCCTCTGATTATTAATAGTCTGGCATTATGAGTGTCACTTATATTCTCTAAGCCTTAGTGTTCAGAGAATAATGTCTCCTTTCTAAATTTGATTTAGACTCATTTGAGATACAGCATGTAAAGTGCCCAGAACAGTGTCTGGCACCAAAAATAGCTCTAATAAACGTTAGCTGTTCTTACTACTATTACTCCCAGTATCTAGTGTGATAAAGTAATTTTTAAAAACTGCCTGCATTAGCCATGATTTTGTTAATAGCACACAATGTTTGGACTTCACCCCCTGCCTCATATCCTGGTCAGAAATTCTGGTGGCCAGTGTCCCGCTGCTCCTGCCTTCACTCTCCTCTGCCATGAATCTTTTTGTATAAGGAGGATGGATGCTTCTATACATTTAAAGAAGAAATGTTTTAAAATATGTTTTTTAAAAAAAAATTTACCTAAAACATCTATTCCAATTAAGACATCATAAAAGGTTTTTGCATGCAGGACTTTGCCTTAGTGGTCCTATGGAGTTTATCAGGAAGTAAAGTTTTTAAGAGTATCAAGTTCTATTTTTTTTTTTTTTAAACCAGATGAAGCTATCTTCTACCACTGGTATTCTCTCAGTCACTGTTCAGTTCTTACCACCAGCAAGGGGTGTGGAAAAGTTGTTGATGAACAGATTTCTCTGACCCCGAGTATAATTCTGTATTTGTTGGAGGCCCTGAGAGCCTGGTCTGGGACTATGCCACTAGCAGAGCTATTGCAGGCCCCCTCCAGGACTTACAAAGCCAGGCTTTGCAGGGAGTGGTAATTTTAGTTGTCTTCTCAGTATGCCCTGACACAGAGCCTTTCTCATTCTGTCTGTTAATGCCTCAATTATAGAAAGCAACTTTCTTTGTGCTGGCCTGAGAATCGGATGCTTCAGAGTGGCAGGAAGGGGATAATTGTACACCTACAGGAATGCAAAGGTTTCTTACTTGCTAAAGCAGTGAGTGGGGCCTGCTCTGCACAGCCAGGGCAGCAGCTCCTTTCCTGGTAGACCTTGCTGGCAGAGTCATCATCCACAAGCACTCAAGCACTTCTATTTCCCCTCTTCCCCTTTAACTTTGAAAGGAGTGAAAATAGTAACTGACCGGTGCATTATAGTTAAAGATGGTGAATGTTAATAGTCTAATATTGAAAACATTTAATTGCAGGCTACAGTATGAGTCACTGAAGCCTCATTTAACATGGCACTGCACAGGAAGAATTCTAGCGAATATTAAGGGTATAATGGCATGTTTTAGAGAACCCTTGATATCTACAAGGTGATAATGTTCACCTGAAGGATTATATTTCATTAATTGTAAATCTTGAAAAGTAAGAGTCCTATTGAAAGTATTCAGAATAATAGGAAAAGCATATGGTTAGAACGCTTGCGTCTGCTCCAGCTGATTGGTGGTGGCTCCCTAGGGCTCTGTGATGAGGATTCTGAAGACCCATTCTGGCTATAGAAAGAATGCCATGATTGATTAAAACTGCCTGCCATGGGTGTGGGAAAAGGAAATGACAACTTGTATACTGAATTTTATCATCTCTAGACTTACCATTTGCGTTGGACCTATGCATGGTGGCTATAATTTTTTTACACTCCAGAGTGTGAAAAATGTAAATGTTGCGCTTCATAAAATACACAGGACAAATGTGAATTGCTCTTGTTCAGTCACCAAGTCATGTCAGACTCCTTGCAACCCCATGGACTACAGCGCTCTAGGCTTCCATATCCTTCACCATCTCCCAGAGTTGCTCAAACTCATGTCCATTGAGTCAGTGATTTCATCTAACCATCTCATCCTGTCACCCCATTCTCCTTCTGCCCCAGCGTCAAGGTCTTTTCCAATAAGTTGGCTCTTCATATCAGGTGGCCAAAGTACTGGAGCTTCAGCTTTAGCATCAGCCCTTCCAATGAACATTCAGAGTTGACTTCCTTTAGGAGTGACTGGTTTAATCTCCTTGTCAAAGGGACTATTGAGAGTATTCTACAGCACCACAATTCAAAAACATCACTTTTTCAGTGCTCAGCCTTTTTTATGGTCCCACTTTAACATATGTACATGATTACTGGAAAACCCATAGCTTTGACTATATGGATCTTTGTTGGCAAAGACGTCTCTGCTTTTAATACATAGCCTAGGTTTGTCATAGCTTTTCTTTCAAGGAGCATGCATCTTTTAATTTCATGGATGCAGTCACCATCCACAGTAATTTGGGAGCCCAAGAAAATAAAATCTGTCACTGCTTCCACTTTTTCCCTAATTATTTGCCATGAAGTGATGGGACCATATGCCATAATCTTAGTTTCCTAAGTGTTGAGCTATAAGCCAGATTTTTCACTCTCTTCTTTCACCCTCATCCAGAGGCTCTTAGTTCCTGTTTGCTTTCTGCCATTAGAGTGATATTATGTGCATATCTGAGGTTACTGAGTTACAGAGACATTACTCCTCTCACTTCTTCTTTCAGCCAAAACTTACTTAAAATGCTGTGGATCTAGAGCTAAAATGTTCTCCTGTCTGTCCTGATGAGCTTATCTGGACTAGAGGAGATGGTGTGGAAACTATTTCAGAATCAATAAATATATTGCATTAATTTCTCTTTCTGATTTCTCACTGTTAGTGTATAGGAATGCCAGGGATTTCTGTGTGTTGATTTTGTATCCTGAAACTTTGCTATATTCACTGATTAGCTCTAGTAATTTTCTCGTAGAGTCTTTAGGGTTTTCAATATAGAGGATCATGTCATCAGCAAACAGAGAGAGTTTTACTTCTTTTCCAATCTGTATTCCTTTGATTTCTTTATCTGCTCTGATTGCTGTGGCCAAAACTTCCAAAACTATGTTGAATAGTAGTGGTGAGAGTGGGCACCCTTGTCTTGTCCCTGATTTCAGGGGGAATGCTTCCAGTTTTTCACCATTGAGGATAATGTTTGCTGTGGGTTTGTCATATATAGCTTTTATTATGTTGAGGTATGTTCCTTCTATTCCTACTTTTTGGAGGGTTTTTATCATAAATGGATGTTGAATTTTGTCAAAGGCTTTCTCTGCATCTATTGAGATAATCATGTGATTTTTATTTTTCAATTTGTTAATGTGGTGTATTACATTGATTGATTTACGAATATTGAAGAAACCTTGCATCCCTGGGATAAAGCCTACTTGATCATGATGTATGATCTTTTTGATGTGTTGTTGGATTCTATTTGCTAGAATTTTGTTGAGGATTTTTGCGTCTAAGTTCATCAGTGATATTGGCCTGTAGTTTTCTTTTTTTGTGGCATCTTTGCCAGGTTTTGGAATTAGGGTGATGGAGGCCTCATAGAATGAGTTTGGAAGTTTACCTTCGTCTGCAATTTTCTGGAAGAGTTTGAGTAGAATAGGTGTTAGCTCTTCTCTAAATTTTTGGTAGAATTCAGCTGTGAAGCCATCTGGTCCTGGGCTTTTGTTTTTTTGGAAGATTTCTGATTACGGTTTCAATTTCCATGCTTGTGATGGGTCTATTAATATTATCTATCTCTTCCTGGTTTAGTCTTGGAAAGTTGTACTTTTCTAGGAATTTGTCCATTTCATCCAAATTGTCCAGTTTATTTGCATATAGTTGCTGATAATAGTCTCTTATGATCCTTTGTATTTCTGTGTTTTCTGTTGTGATCTCTCCGTTTTCATTTCTAATTCTGTTGATTTGGTTCTTCTCCCTTTGTTTCTTGATGAGTCTGGCTAACGGTTTGTCAATTTTATTTATCTTCTCAAAGAACCAGCTTTTGGCTTGGTTGATTTTTGCTATGGTCACTTTTGATTCCTTTGCATTAATTTCTGCCCTGATCTTTAAGATTTCTTTCCTTCTACTAGACCTGGGCTTCTGCATCTCTTCCCTTTCTAGTTGCTTTAGGTGTATAGTAAGGTCATTTATTTGATTTTTCTCTTGTTTCCTGAGGTGAGCTTGTATTGCTATGAACTTTCCCCTTAGCATTGCTTTCACAGTGTCCCATAGGTTTTGAGCTGTTGTGTTTTCATTTTCATTCGTTTCCATGCATAACTGAATTTCATTTTTAATTTCTTCTGCGATTTGTTGGTTATTCAGCAGTGTGTTGTTGAGCCTCCATATGTTGGAAGTTTTGAGAGGTTTTCTCCTGTAGTTGATATCTAATCTCACTGCATTGTGGTCAGAAAAGATGCTTGGGATGATTTCAATATTTTTGAATTTATCAAGGTTAGATTTATGGCCCAGGATGTGATCTATCCTGGAGAAGGTCCCGTGTGCACTTGAGAAAAAGGTGAAATTCCTTGTTTTGGGGTGGAATGACCTATAGATATCAATTAGGTCTAGTTGGTCTATTGTTTCATTTAAAGTTTGAATTTCCTTGTTACTTTTCTGTCTAGTTGATCTATCCATTGGTGTGAGTGGTGTATTAAAGTCTCCTGCTATTATTGTGTTGTTGTTGATTTCCCCTTTCATATTTGTTAGCATTTGCCTTACATATTGTGGAGCTCCTATGTTAGGTGCATAAATATTTATAATTGTTATTTCTTCTTCCTCGATTGATCCTTTGATCATTATGTAATGTCCATCTTTATCTCTTTTCACTGCCTTTATTTTAAAGTCTACTTTATCAGATATGAGTATTGCCACTCCTGCTTTCTTTTGGTCTTTATTTGCATGGAATATCTTTTTCCAGCCTTTAACTTTCAGTCTATATGTGTCCCTAGGTTTGAGGTGGGTCTCTTGTAGACAACATATATAGGGGTCTTGTTTCTGTATCCAGTCGGCCAATCTTTGCCTTTTGGTTGGGGCATTCAGCCCGTTTACATTTAAGGTAATTATTGATAAGTATGATCCCGCTGCCATTTATTTTATTGTTTTGGGCTCCAGATTATCTATCCCATCGGTGTTTCCTATCTAGGAAAGATCCTTTAGCATTCGTTGGAGGGCTGGTTTGGTATTACTGAATTCTCTCAGTTTCTGCTTGTCTGAGAAAATTTTGAATTCTCCTTCAAATTTGAATGAGATCCTTGCTGGGTACAGTAGTCGGGGTTGTAGATTGTTTTCTTCCATGATTTTAAGTATGTTTTGCCATTCCCTTCTGGCCTGAAGCGTTTCTGTTGAGAGATCAGCTGTTATCCTTATGGGATTCCCCTTGTGAGTTATCTTTTGCTTCTCCCTTGCTGCTTTTAATATTTGGTCTTTGTATTTGATATTTGCCAATTTGATTAATATGTGTCTTGGGGTGTCCCGCTTGGGGTTCATTCTATTTGGGATTCTCTGTGTTTCTTGGACCTGAGTGGCTATTTGCTTCCCCAATTTAGGGAAGTTTTCTACAATTATCTCTTCAAGAATTTTCTGATGGTCTTTCTTTTTGAATCTGATAGTATTAAATGCATGAACTAAATTGTGTGTCCACCAAACAGAGGAAGCAATTAACTCTGCTTAAGGTCTCAAGAAATGGTTCAAAGGGTGGCAAGCCTGGTGTCCTTTCTGTCTCTAAAAATAACTGTGAACACTTAGGATGCATTTTCTCTTACAATTCACAGCAACCCTATTGAAAATGGATGGTACCCTGTTGTATGTAGTAAATAAAACTTTATGATTAAGGATACCATTGCTCATCTATTATTACAAATTGATACCTCTTTGAATTTTCAATTATAGTGCACTCTTGCATGTTTGGCTCCCTCAGCTTATTTCTTTGCCTTACCACTTTTCCCAAACCAATTCCTATTAAATTCCAGGGCTTTATTTTGTATTGGTCTTTGCTGTCCAAACACTTGTGCTCACTCATATATTTGTAGTTGGAATATGCCAACGACAGAGTATTATACATTTGGAAATAATTTGATACACTGTAGTGAAAGTTGAACCATAAAGAAGACTTAGAGCTGAAGAACTGATGCTTTCGAATTGTGGTACTGGAGAAGACTCTTGAAAGTCTCTTGGACAGCAAGGAGATCAAACCAGTCAATCCTAAAGGAAGTCAACCCTGAGTATTCTTTGGAAGGACTAATGCTGAAGGTGAAGCTCCAGCTCCAGTACTTTGGCCACCTGATATGAAGAGCCAACTCATTGGAAAAGATCCTGATGCTGGAAAAGATTGAGGGCAAGAGAAGAGGATGACAGAGAATGAGGTAATTGGATGGCATCACTAACTCAATGCACATGAGCTTGAGCAAATTCTGGGAGATAATGAAGGACAGGGAACTGGTGTGCTGCAGTTCAGGGGATCACCAAGTCAGATGCGACTTAGAAACTGAAAACAACAACCACTTCAAAATGGTTAGCTTATCATGTTTACATTTCGCTTTGATTTAAAATGCTGAGGGCATCTAATCACATTTCTTTCAAGTATGTCATAACAAAATCTACAAATCTGCTGCTTCTAAATCCAGGAACCTATCTGTAGAGATAGACTCAGCTCTGTGTGTGTGTGTGTGAGCACACATGTACACAGATTTAAATTAGCTTCAGTTGTTTCTCTGACTAATCCTCTAAATAATCATGTGTGCTGTTAATGTTAAAAACACTTTGTAGGGCTCCCCAGGTGGTGCTAGTGGTAAAGAACCTGCCTGTCAATTCAGGAAGCATGAGATAAAGGTTTGATCCCTGGGTCAGTAAGATCCTTGGGAGAAGGGCATGGTAAAAACACTCGTTAACTTACTTAACTAGCAAGTTAATTGTGGTGGAACTGAGATAAAGTGTAAATGAATATTTTTTTAAGAAACACATATTACTTTTGTATATGCCAAAAGGAATTTTGACCTAATATCTGGACTTTTATTTCTAAGAATTGCTCTTTCTAGAAGATATTTTTGTATGTAAATTAACATTATCTGGGATATAGGCAGAGATCAGGATTTCAAACCATACTTAACTACATTTTTTCTAATTATGAAAATAATAAAAATCATGAAATAGAAAACTATACCACAGACAGTAGAAATTACTCACCAATATATAATTCACATGGACATTTTATTTTCCTGTTCATTTTTTGATAAGCATGTTTGCCCCTGTAGTCATTTTAGCCACTTGACAAGTATTAAGCATGTAATAGGGCTTCCCAGGTGACCCAGTGGTAATGAATGCCCCTGCCAATGCAGGAAATTAGAGATGTGGGTTCGATCCCTGGGTCAGGGTCCGCGGGGTCACAGAGAGTTGGACAGGACTGAGTATGTGCACACAAACAAACATAAGCATCTAATAATGTCCATGTTATATCTGTATATCTGTGTGTATATGTGCATGCTTATAATTTATTTTTACTTAAAATATTCAAAAACCTTAAAATTTTGCCCTATTAAAATGTATAGTTTGATAGTTTTTATTTCACAAAGTTGTGCAACTGTCATCACTAATTTTAGAGTATTTTTATCACCTGAAAAAGAAACTCCAAAGCTATTAGCAGCCACTTATGTGCCTTCTTCCTTCAGCCCCTAGCATCTACTAATCCACTTTCTGTCTGGATGGAGATGTCTATTCTAGACATTTCTATAAATATGGCCTTTGTTATTGGCTTCTGTCATTTAGCATTGTTGTTTTCAAGGTTTAGCCATTGTGGTGCATGAATGAATATGTCATTCCATTTTACACCTGAATACTATTTAATTCTGTGGGTGTACTACATTTTGTTTATCTGTTCATCAGTTGATGACATTTCGCTTGTTTCTACTCTTCTGCTATCATGAATACTGTTAAGAGTATTCATGTGCAATTTTTTTGTGTGGACATGGTTTTAATTTCCTTGGATGCATAAATAGAAGCGGAAATGCTGGATGAGATGGTACCCCTGTGTTCAACAATTTGTAAACAGCCAGCCAGTTTTCCATTCATCTGTGCCACTTTATATTCTTCTCAGCAATATGCATGCTTTCTAATTTCTTCATATCTTAGCCTTATTATTATTATCATTCTGTCTTGTATTCCATCCTATTGGTTGTCAAATGGCATCTCATTGTGCTTTTGATTTGCACTCTCCTAATGAAGAAAGGTGTTAAGTATCTGTTCATGTGCTTATTATTAGCCCTTTGTATGTCTTTTTTTGAGAAATGTCTATTTAAATTCTTTTTCTATATAATAAATGGGTTATTTTTTATCATTGAATTGTAATAGTGCTTTCTATATTGTATAGTAGATCCTTAGCACATAATGACTTGCAAATATTTATTCTGTGCATTCTTTTACTTTCTTGATAGTGCTCTTTGAGGCATAAAAACTTTTAAATTTTGATTAAATTTAATATATTCTATTGTTGCTTGTGCTTTTGATGTAACATCTAAGAAATTTTAACCCAAGGTCAGATGATTTACACTTTTGCTTTCTTTTAGATGCTTTATAATTGTAGCTCTTATATTTAACTCTGATCCTTTTTGAGTTGACTTTTGTATGGGATATGAATTAAAGGTCTGGTTTCATTATTTTGCAAGTGGATATCCAGTCATCCCTGTCCAATTTATTTAAAATAACAGATTTGTGCTTACTGAGGGTAGGGAGACTTGGAGGAAGACAATCCAAACATACAAACTTCCAGTTGTAAGATAGATAAGTACTAGGGATGCAATATACAACATGATGAAGATAATTAACACTATCGTGTGCTATATATGAAAGGTACTAAGAGAGTAAATCCTAAGAGTTCACATCACAAGGAAAGCTTCTGTTTACTATTTCTTTAATTATATGAGATGGATGTTCACTAAAGTCATTGTGGTATTATTTCGTGATGTATGTAAGTCGAATCATTATGCTGTACACCTGAAAGGTGCACAGTACTGTGTGTCAATTACCTCTCAGGCAACAAATGAAATAAAGCTCGTGTTGAAAACAAAACAAAAGTCTGTGGGAAGATATGCTTAGGTTATATACAAATACCATGCCATTTTATATAACAGACAAGCATTCTCAGATTTTGGTTTTGGAGAGTTTCCTGGAACCCATCCCCTGTGGATATTGAAGGACAGCTGTATATATTTCTTCATCTTTTTACTTTATATCTGTGCCTTTGAATTTAAATTTGCTCCTTGTATACAGCTTGTTACTGGATTATTTGATTTCAATTTTGTTTGTACTTATTGACCATCTATATGGGTTTCTTCTAATTTTTAAATTTTTTTTCTTTTTTCTTATTTTTTTGTGTATCCAGGATGCTAAACTTTGTCACATATGTTCAAATATTTTTCCCAGATTTGTATTTATCTTTGAACTTTAATTTTTTAAATGGAGGAACATTTATATAAATCATTCATCATAAACTTGACCCTAAATGAAATGCTGAAGATAATTTCTAATTCCTTCTTATTCTCAGACTCTTTTTAAGATCCTTTGTCTTATACATCTCTCAGTAATTGATGTGTCTTTGTCACTTTTCCCCCTCTACTGTTCTGGGAATGATGTCACCCACCCACTGGCTTCCACTCTTCCCTACATTGTTGCTATTTTCTACATCTCTGTACCCCAGCCTAGATACCTCTATGAGCTCTCATTCCATATATCCAGTTTCTTCAGTAGCATCATCATCCTCCCAGTCTCTTGGCCTAGCAACCTATAATATCATCCTTGATATTTTCCCCCATCTAATTTGTCTTCAGCCTTACTGAATGTATTTCTTAGTTATCTCTGCAATCTGAACTATCTATTTTCATCTCACTTTTCCTTGCCTTACTTGAGGCTTTGTTCGTCTCATGGGAAAGTGTCTTGCCTGAAAGTTGGCCTCTCTTCTGTCTCTCAATCTCTTTCTCACACACACACACACACACACACACAGAAGCACACCTTCTTCCAACATAATCACTTGCTAAGGCAGATGATCCTGTCGCTTCCAGCTACATGCTTAGAATCTTTCAAAAGGTTACTCTATTTTTGAATTATTTTACTCTGTCAGACCGTGATCCTTTTGTTAAGGGCACAGCAATATTTTCTTAATTTAAATTTTTTATGCCCAATACAGTACCTGGAATATAATAGAAACATAATTCATTTTTAATAAAAGAATAGCCAGTAATCTCTAGAATAATTTATTGAATTTATTAACTAATTACATATATATTTACTCCTTTTTATTGAAGTTACTATTTCAAGCTGAATGGAATAACTCATGGGGCTGATTTATTAAAGCAGTATTTGTAAGTTAAATTTATCCTAACTCTGGTGGAAGCTCAGGTGGTTGACAAGCATGACTTAAAACAGATTTCCTACTCAATTTCACAAATTGAGGAGACATTTTTTATCACAAAATAAGATACTGAAATGCTTTTAGTGATAATGAGTTGGAGGGAAAGAAGACACTTGTATATTTTCTTAGACCAGATGCCAAAGAGGCAGCTGACAGTGTAAAATGCAGCAACTGGAGTGTAGATTTTGCAGAGAAAGCCATCTTAGATTAAGACATAAAACAATGAGCAAGTCTCTTAGAAGATCAACAAATTGAATATTCCAAAGCTCTGGATGTGTTGTACTTGCAAGTATTATATCCTTTCCCTTTCTCGTTAAGCAAACAGTGTGATGGTAGCCAGTCTGCACTCTGTGTTCCTTGAGCAGGCAGCTACAAAGCCTGGACCATGAACAACCATCATAAGGTGTTAACAGAACCAATTAATTCAAGGAACAACCAAGAACAACTACTGTTTAGGTGTCAGTAAAATGGGATGCAAAACAAATGTCATGTAATATTCAGAAGGAAACATGCAATTGATAATTGATACGTCTATTCTCATGCATCAGTGAGAATAAAAGAATTATGATGAATTTGTATTTATGTATAAAACTGGAATTTTTGAACTGGCTCTTTTAAACTGTTTTCTAGTGACAAGGAAGTGTGTATATTAGTCTCTCAGTCTTGTCCGACTCTTTGAGAACCCATGGACTGTTGCCTGCCAGGCCCCTCTGTTTATGGGCTTCTCCAGGCAAGAATACTGGAGTGGGTTGCCCTTTCTTTAGGAAGTAAAACCTAGAGAAATAAAATGACTTTCTCAAGATAACAAATGTTAGAGTTGGAATCACACAGCTCCTTCATAATAATAGTTAAATTTACAGAGAACTTGAATGTTCCAGGCAATATTCTAAGTACCTTTTGCTGTGTTGTTTATTTACTTCATATATTATGAAGTTGATACCACAATTATCCTACTTTACACATGAGGAAATTGAGATAAAAGAGGTTTAATAACTTACCCAAAGTCATAAAATTAATAAATTGTCAAACTAGAATTCTAACTCAGATAATCTATCTCCAGTTCATGAATTTTTAACCATTATATTTTATCTCTTTTTGTCTTAATTAAGATTTAGCTTTTTTTCAAAGCAGAATATCATAATTATATTTCATGGTAACAAAATTTTAGACTTCTATGAGCTCTTTGCATTTAGCAGTCAAAATTAAGATATTTTCCTAGAATATGTTTACTATAACCTATAAACATTTTCCTTCCATAAAACTAAAATGTGACTCTCTTTATCCTAAATTTATTGATTTCAATACTGACATGGATTTGACTATTATCAACTTTATGATGTTATGTTAGGCAAGTTGCCTCATTTCTCTGTTTAAACTTAAACTATTTGATTTATTTTAATAAAGAGGGATTTTCACATACTGTTACATGGGAAGGTGATCATAGATCAAGGAGTGAATAAGACATCAGACTATTAACAGTTCATCTAAATGTGATAGAGCTAAACAGGGAGTAAATTCAACTCAGGAGGTTAAGCATGAATGTGAACGTTATGGCCACCAAAAGTACTTGAAAGTGAAACCAATAATTAGCATCTCAGAAGCTTGTTATTCTCAGCTGAATAGACTGTGTAATCTGAGAGGAATTTTTATGTATTCTATTAGAGATACAAGCAATATGATTCAGAAAGATTTGTTTACTCATGGTAGACTTGAATTTCTTCCTCATAATGTGAAAATGACAGTGACTATCTTATAGATTATTGAGAAACATTAAAAATACATTAAAAATATCTTGTATAACTTCCAAAAAGTAGTGTAAGTTTCAGTGATCCTCAAATGAAAGCATTTGCAATGATCAAAGAAATTTTCTTGAGGTAAAATTGGCCTATCAGTTCAGTCCAGTCACTCAGTTGTGTCCACTCTTTGCAATCCCAGGAACCGAAGCATGCCAGGCCTCCCTCTCCATCACCAACTCCTAGAGTCCACCCAAACTCATGTCCATTGAGTTGGTGATGCCATCCAGCCATCTCATCCTCTGTAGTCCCCTTCTCCTCTTGCCTTCAATTTTTCCCAGAATCAGGGTCTTTTCAAATGAGTCAGCTCTTCCCATCAGGTGGCCAAAGTATTGGAGTTTCAGCTTCAGCATCAGTCCTTCCAATGAATATTCAGGACTGATTTCCTTTAGGATGGACTGGTTGGATCTCCTTGCAGCCCAAGGGACTCTCAAGAGTCTTCTCCAACACCACAGTTCAAAAGCATCAATTCTTCAGCACTCAGCTTTCTTTATAGTCCAACTCTCACATCCATACATGACCACTGGAAAAATCATAGTCTTGGCTAGACGGACCTTTGTTGACAAAGCAATGTCTTTGCTTTTCAATATGCTATCTAGGTTGGCATAACTTTCCTTCCAAGGAGTAAGCATCTTTTAGTTTTATGGCTGCAATCACCATCTGCAGTGATTTTGGAGCCCAGAAAAATAAAGTCAGCCACTGTTTCCATTGTTTCTCCATCTATTTGCCATGAAGTGATGGGACCAGATGCCATGATCTTAGTTTTCTGAATGTGGAGCTTTAAGCCAACTTTTTCACTCTTCTCTTTCACTTTCATCAAGAGGCTCTTTAGTTCTTAACTTTCTGCCATAAGGGTGGTGTCATCTGCATATCTGAGGTTATTGATATTTCTCCTGGCACTCTGGATTCCAGCTTGTGCTTCCTCCAGCTCAGCGTTTCTCATGATGTACTCTGCATATAAGTTAAATAAGCAGGGCCTTGATGTACTCCTTTTCCTATTTGGAACCAGTCTGTTATTCCATGTCCAGTTATGTAAATATCAGGTGCACAACATTAAAACTTGAAATCTGTATATACTATAAAGTGATCACCATCAAGGTCTGGTTGGTGTCCATCATCACACATTGCTCCTCTTGATCCATTTTGCCCACCCCCAAACTCTCTTCCTCTCTAGTAGTTATCAATCTGTCTCTATATTTGTTTTTGTTGTTTAGATTTTGCATATAAGTGAAATCATTTGGTATTCTTTTTCTTCATCTGACTTCTTTCACTTAATATAATGCCTTCAAGCTCCATCCATGTTGCTGCAAGTGGCAAAATTTCATTATATTTTATGATTGAATAATATTTTGGGTGCATATATATACCACTTCTTCTTTATCCATTCATCCTCCAGTGGACACTTAGGTTGTTTCCATACCTTGGAATTAAATAATGCTGCAATGAACATACAGTGCATATATTTTTTCTACTTAGTGTTTTGCATTCTTCAGATAAATGCTCAGAAGTGGAATAGTTGGATCATGAGGTAATTCTATTTTTAATATTTTTCAGATACCTCTATACTGTTTTACATAATAGCTGTACCAATTTACATTCCTATTATCAGTATGCAAGGGTTCACTTTTATCTACATCCTCTCCAAACTTGTTATTTCTTGTCTTTTTGATAATAGCCATTCTAACAGGTGTGAGTGATATCTCATTGTGATTTTTATTTCCATTTTCGTAATAATTAGTGATGCTGAACATCTTTTCATGTTCGTATATGAGCCTCCTCAGAAAAATGTCTGTTCAGATCCTCTGCTCATATTTAAATGAGATTTTTTTTTTTGAGTTGTATGAGTTCTCTATTTTGAATACTAGCCCCTAGACAGATATATGGTCTGCAAATATCTTTTCCCTTTCAGTAAGTTGCCTTTTAATTTAGATGATGTTTTTCTTTACTGTGCTGAAGCTATTCATTTTGATTTAGTCATATGTTTTTTTTTCTTGTGGTTTTTTTTCCTTTGAAGTCAGGTCCGTAAAATCATAAAGACCAGTGTCATGGAAGTGATTGCCTTTGTTTTCTTCTAGGGAGTTTTGGTTTCAGGTCTTATATTCACGTATTTAATTCATTTTGAGTTAATTTTTGTGTATAGTATAGGACAGTGGTCTAGTGTTTTTTTTTTTTGGCATGTGACTGTCCAGTTTTCCCAACACCATTTATTGAAGAAACTGTCCTTTCTCCACTGTATGTTCTTGACTCCTTTGTTGTGAATTAATTGTCTGTGTATAAGTGAGTTTACTTCTGCACTCTGATTTCTTTTCCATGTTTGCAGGTAACTTCATACTATATATTGAAAGCCCTAAAGACTCCACCAAAAATGTATCAATATTAGAACTAATGAATGATTTTAGTAAAGTTGCAGATGATATAATCAGTACACAGAAATCTGTGTTCTGTAATAATCTCTTATCCTTTTACATTCAGACTATGTGTGTTCTTACTTTTGAGGCAGCATACAGATTTTTTAAAATTAATCTCCCTATGTCTTTTGAGGCATTTTAGTGATTATTGATAGTTATGCACTTACTGTCACTTAATTGTTTTCTGGTTGGTTTTGTAGCTTCTCTGTTTCTTGCTTCTCTTTTCTCTCCTTCACTCTGCATGGCTTTCTTTAGCATTATGTGTAGGTTACTTTCTCATCTTTTTGGAATCAATTATAATTTTTTTGCTCTGTGGATACCATGAAGTTCACATCTAATATCCTATTTATAAAACAATGTCTTAAGTTGATAATGTAAATGTACACATATTCCAAGAATTTGTATTTTTACCCCCTCCAAGTTTGTATTTTTATGTTACCTTCTACATCGTATTTTATGTGTTC
Organism: Antilocapra americana; assembly: GCA_007570785.1. Lineage (NCBI taxonomy): Eukaryota > Metazoa > Chordata > Mammalia > Artiodactyla > Antilocapridae > Antilocapra > Antilocapra americana. Next base: position 3,472,798 of record ML663567.1, read on the forward strand.
CTTAGTTAGTTGTTGTAATTTTAATTTTTCTACTTTTGTCTTTTAACCTTCATACTTGTTTTATCTATGATCCTTTACTTTTATTCTCATTTACCTTTCTAATGAGAGTTTTACTTTGATATGTTTGCTTCTTATTAACTAGTGCCATTTATTTTCAACTTAGAGAAGTTCTTTTAACATTTCTTATAAGGCCATTCTAGTGGTGATAAATTCCTTTAGATTTTGCTTGTCTGGGAAAACTTCTAATTTCTCCTTTAATTCCAGATGATAAACTTGCTAGGTAGGGAATTCTTAGTGAGAAACTTTTTCCTTTTCACAGTTTGAATATGTCATGGCACTCCCTTCTGGCCTGCAATGTTTTCTGCTAAAAACTCTTCTGATAGGATTGTAGGGTTTTCAATTGTAAGTAACAAGCTTTTTTTTTTTTTTTTTTTTTACCTTGCTGCCTTTAAGATTCTCTGTCTTTAAGTTCTATTTTAATTATAATGTATCTTGGTGTGGAACTCTTTGATTTATTTTATTTGATAAAATAAAATAAATTTACTCTCTGGGTGTCCTAGTTTGGGACGTCTGTTTCCTTCCCTGTATTAGGGAAGTTTTTAGCCACTATTTCTTTAAATATGTTTTCAGGCCTTTTTGTTTTGTTTGTTTTCTTTTTTCCTCTCTTTCTTTTCCTTTTGGGACACTTTACAATGAAAATGTTATTGCACTTGGTGTCCTAAAAATCCTGTAAGATATCTTCACTTAATTTTTTTTTTTTGATGTTTTGCTGAGTTCCATTGTTTTGTCTTCAGCTCACTGATCTATTCTTCTGCTTCAGCCAGTCTGCTGTTGAAACCCTCTAGTGTGTTTTTCACTTCAGCTCTCTAACTTCTGTTTGGTACTTGCTTTTCGTTTTTAACTCTGTTGAAATTCTCACTATGTTCAGGTATCTTCTGAGTTCTGTGAGCATTTTATGACCATCACTTTGAACTCTTTATCAGGCAGATTGCTTATTTCAATTTCATTAAGGTCTTTTAAGAGGGGAGTGTTATTTTCTTCCTTCATTTCAGACATATTACCCTCTCTTCTCATTTTGCCTATGTTTTTTCTGTGTCCTAAGCAAATCTGCAACTTCTTCCAGTTTTGAAGGAGTGTCCTTGTGTAGGAGGTGTCCTGTGGGACACAGGAGTGCAGTTTCATCTGGCCTCTAGAGTTTGGTGTCCAAGGGAGCCCCTGTGTAGGCTGCCTGCTAAGACACAGAGATGGGTGGTGCTTTTGCCAGAAAGGGTGAACATTTTTTGTTATTCCAATGACCTAGGACCATTATTGGATTTTTATGGATGGGAACCTGAGCTTCTAAGTGTTCTGCAATGCCCAGAATAATTTTATACAACTAGGAACATCCTCATTCATTGCTCTGCACTTCTCTTTAAGAAACACTGGGGAAAATTAAAGAATTATAGCTATTTTATTACTATGAATTCTGGCATATGGATGAAAGTTTCTTAAATTCTTTTGCCTATGGTGAGAGTTGGCTTTTCATTCTGTAATCAGTGATTCTGTTCCTTTTCTTCTAGTCTAAGTTGAAGACTAACTATTGGAGACAATTATTCTCTTTTATTATTTCTCTTCTCTAGTCTCAACAGTTCGTTTCCACAGCTGTGTTGCTAGTCCTCTGTTGATCTAAAATATCTTGAAAACCTTATGTGCCCTTGTTTTCAGGGTCCTCACCATACTGCCTTCTTTGGACATATTCTAAATTTTTGCTGTTTTTTTCTTTTTTTAATGTATGTCATTATTTTAGTACAGTAGGCATATGGAGTAGCATCTGCACAGTATACTGTGACCTTATTGTCTACTTTGATCTTTAGTTAATTTGCAAATCATTACAGTGATTGCTAAATTTAATTTGTTCATCTAAAGTTTCAAAATATGCATTTGAACCCAGTTGAGTCTCTACATTGTACAGTATTCTCTTCCAAATTCTGAAGATTCAGAGGTGAAATGAAGAGGGGGAGGAACATGACTAAACTAAGGGTCTAAGAGTTAGCTCATTCTGTAAGAGTGGTAATTGGGAAAGATGTCTTTGAGGGAGGGATACAAGTTAGAGGCGGGGGTTTAGGGGAAGAGTACACAGTCCATGGGGTCGCAAAGAGTTGGATCTGACTGAGCGACTAACAGTTAAACACACACACACACACACACACACACACACACACACACACACAAACACAGAAAGCTGAATAGCTAGGAGGGTGAAAGGGCATGTGTAACTGCAAGGGGGCCTTTGAGATCCTGAGTATACGTGCTTTTCCTATAGCATTCATTGATTTACAGGCGTGAGAAAGGAAGGTAGAGACTGGCAGTGTTGAGGGCCAATCATGCAATGCATTATGTACCATTTTAAGGAGTTTGGAAACCATCTTCTTATTTATAAGGAAACACTGAATCATTTTAAGCAACAGTATGTCACACTCAGTTTCTAACTGAAGTGTAGGAAGTATTTTGGGGATGTGAGAACAATATGGCAGACCACAAATCCTGTTAGAAATCTCTAGCCAAAATGGTAGAGATATTGAGGTCCTAAATAAATCAATGGGGGAATCCGGAATTGAGAGTTGTATAAGAAGTAAAATAAACAGATTGTGAGGACAGATTGGATGTAGGAGTCAGAGAAAGAGAGTGATCAAAGATAACTTTGATATTCTGGCTGGCTAGAGGTTGTTATATTTCAGAAAGGTAGAAAATATGGGGAGGAGGGGTTTTAGAGTTGTAGAGGAACTGATGAGTTTGCAAGAACTGCTGCTCAGCCCAAACACCTCCTCACTGTATGTGTAAATTTAGATGTTAGAACTGTAATTTTGACTGCTTTTATAAAAACGGTATATACTCCACAGTTGAGTAGCTATTTCACAATTAATAATGCACTGATATTATTCATTATATTAAAAGGCATAGCACATGATTGTAGAAACACAAACATGAAAAGCACTTAAAAGAAAATCAGTAGCCATTCTAGGTAAAAACAAACATATATAATAGAAATAGAAGAAAACTTCCTAAGTGTACCAAAGGTCTTCTAACTCCAAACTAAAATCATCACATAATATGAAGAAATGTTAAACACTGATCCACTAATATGACACAGATCAAGGATGTTTTGTATCACCATGATTATTCTACATTGTTTGGCTTATCTGGTTAATAACAAGTAAATAGGCCTAATAAATAAAAGAAGAAAAGAAATTAATCATTATTTACAAGTGATTTGATGGTAAATGTAAACAGCTCAAATGATATCTATTAAGAGAACAAAAATGAGAATTTAGTAAGGATACTAGATACGAGAAAACATTAGTACAGTAAAATGTTAATAGTTAAGATAGTCTCTTCACACTAGCAACAAAAATAAAAAAACGTTTTTAATAATTGCATACGTAAGCCTATATTTTAAAAATTATTCATGGATATAAAATAAGAAATAACTAGAAATAAGTACTATATTCCTACATGGGAAGACAATATTATAAAAATATCATTTCTTGTCAAATAAATGGATAAATTTTATGCAATATTAATGAAAGGACCTGATTTCAAACAAACAGACATGCATATGCATGCATGTATATACATATACACACAATACAAAAATTCTTGTTTATGTAGAAGAATAAATGTTTGAGAATTTCCAAATGATGTCAAAGTAAGTTTTAGAAATGAAGATTTTATGAAAGTTCAAACAAGAAGAAAATGACATGAGGGTGAGTGTCTTTACATAATACTTAATAGTGGTTCTGGTGACCAAATGCTAATAACCCATTTCTGTAACAGCCAGTAGTACCATATTCATGTTATAACAAATAATTTCAGTAAAGCAACATTGTATATGAATTTAAATGTAAAATTTTTCAAAATAATACTTATTTTAAAATTTTGACTTTGTAAGTGAATTTGTTTACTTCTTATAGTTTTAAATGAGCTATGAGCAAAAACTCATTCTAGATTTTTCATTATAAATAATTATGTAACTTTTTTACTATTCAAAAGTAATTAAGTAACACAGAGCATTTAGGAATTTTTTATTTTTTATAAAGTAGTCTATATATAGTTTGAGTAACTATTCATTAGAAAATATAACCCTTGATCTTGAACTGACATGTATCTTTCTAATATTAACTGCCTAACATAAATCTAGGCAGTGTCATTTTTCTAGGCACTGGGCATACTCCAACAGGCCTACCCCTCTTCTTCTAGAGTTTACATTCTATAGGGGATCATCCAATAAATAAATACACATACACATATAAATTGTATATCAACATTAAGATCTGTGAGGAAAATAAAACAAGTTTATAAGACAGAGGATAGTTGTGGAGGCTGAACAGCTTTAGATCCATGAAGAGGGAAGGCTTGTCAAAAGGGGAATGCTTAAAGCTTAAACTGTAAGATGACACCAGATAGGCAACAATTTGGAGAAATAGTTTTCAGGCAGAGAACGTGGTTATGATCATGGCCCTGAGGGAAAAATTCTGTTATATTTGAAAAGCAGTAAGATGAGAGTCTGAGTGGAGCCTAGTTGTATCCAGTAGTAATGGAGGTTTAGTATGAGATAAGGACAGAAAGTCCTGGACCATGTAAGACATGGTAGAGGGTATTTAAATTTTTTTAAATTAATTAATTTATTTTAATTGGAGGCTAATTACTTAACAGTATGCAGTGGTTTTTGTCGTACATTGACATGGATCAGCCAAGGGTGTACATATTTTTAATTTTATTCCAAGTGTAACTGAAAACCACCAGAATGTTTTATAAGGGGGATTATATAATCTGATTTCATTTTTTAAAGATCACCGAGGTTGCTCTGTGAAGACTTTGTTTTATAGAAAAAGGGTACGTGTGGGAGTAAGGAGATGCTATAGAGGCAGTGGTATGTGCATACACCCCCAAACCATCGTGAAAATGGAACAACAAAGATTTCTAAACCCCTCAAGTTTCATCCTGACACTTTGTAATTCTCTCCTTTTTTTAACCCTGTTCATTATAGGTTAGTTTGCATTTTCTAGAATTTTATGCAAATGGAATCATATAATAATTTTAATTTGGTCAGGCTTTCATCATTTAGCATAAAGCTTTATAAATTCATTCATATTTTTACATGCATCAATATTTGTTCATCTTTATTACTGAATATATATTGTAATTTTATTTACTCATTCATCTTTTGACAGATGTTTGGCTTTTCTTCAGTGTTTGGTTATTGCAAAATAAAGCTGTTATGAACATTCATGTACAAGTCCTTTTGTAGATATATGTTTCATATTTCTTGGAAAAATATTTGAGTGAAATGGTTGAGTTACATGATAGATATGTTTAAACTTTTTAAGTAACTGCCAAACATTTGACAGATTGTTCATTTTGTATTCACATAAGTAGTCACCTAGTTGCCAAAGCTTGATGTGGTCAGAAATATATTTCTAAAAATGTGATTTTACTCTTTGAATGCAGTATGCCGTATATGAGTTAAAGAATGGGAAATATCCAATTTATGAAATGTGTTTTCTGGCTGGTCTGCAGTGTACTGAATATTTCACTAGGGACACATCCCTTGTTACAGTAGGTACTATGCCTTTGAACGCAGTCTAGGTATCCTGGACTTTTAGCAGTCACAGCACACTATTTAACCACACTGAACTTGCTGTCTAACAAACCTCTAGGTCTTTTCTTTTAAATTTTGCTGATGAGACATATCTTTTTCATCCTTAGTTTAGGCAGTGCATTTCATAAACTTACTATATTTAATATACTTCAAAAGAATTTATGATGGCTTATCATGACAGTAAGAAATACAATAAAATAACTAAATTAAGCATACTGAAGCCAGGAGCAAGAGTGATGAGATAATACTCATAGAAAGCCTAGACTAAAGGAAGCTTCTAAAAATGAGTTGCTTGATAGCTTAAGTCAAAATGGATATGAGAGGTTATATAGCTCTTATTAACAAATGCAAGCGAGCATATCAGAGCATACGAAAGCTGAAACTTCTTTCTAATTTAGCTCTCAAGGTAAAATACTTAGGCCCAGAAAGAAAATAACTGCCTGCTGCATGGCTTGCTTTTTACACTTTTTTTTTTTTTTTTTAAAAAAAAAATAGATGAAGAAACTTCACTCATATGAGTGAAAGAGTTTTGGGCTAATGGACACTGGTCTAATTATTCCATTGAGGTGGATGTGAGTCTTCCAAGTACGTGAACAAACTTTTGGCCTCTATCACTGATGAGAATGGGCAACCTAAGATTTCGGAGGCTTGAAAATAACTTTTAAATATTTATGAAAATTATCTTTTCCTTCATTTTAACCTTTTACTTCTGTACCGTTTAGGATTTGTTGTTTTTATTACCTTTCACTGTAGCCCATATTTTTTCCAGTTACCTCTCTTCTGTATTCCTCTGTTTTGATGGCTTGGTCTATATCCACATAGACACTTCTGTTTCATGACATATTTATCCATATACCCTAAGTAGTTATGACCATTCAATATACTTGCAAAATATTTGAATGATACATGGGAAAATGTGGTTTCAGGAAAGCTTTAGGCTTTCCTTGGGATTATCTGTGGGTGGAAAGAAGACTGTTCTGTGGGAAAAGTTAGAGTAGTTTAGTTTTAGTCCCTCTACCCAGTTTTAGTTCCTTATAAATCTACAAATTTGGTAAGTGAGCCAAAATTTTTGTCACTATTTTGAGAAATCTTTGTGTAATACATCTTGTCTTTAAGTTTATAGCATAGTACAGTGGTTAACAGCTGAATTCTGAATCGGATGACCTGGCTTTGGATTCCAATTCTTGTACTCAAATATTCTATGTGTTATATTCAGTGACTCTTATTAACTCTCTGAACCTGTGTTAAATGTTGTTGATAATACTATCAATTACATATAAAGGTTGTTGCAAAGAGTAAATGAAGTAATATGTAAAACAATGTGTGGCATATCATAAATGCTGTGTTTTTAGGAACTATTATTTATGCTATGTTCAAATTTCATTTAATTATTTAAAGGTTTTCCTTCTCTTTTAGTCCTCTGTTTTCCAAAAGCACTCGTATAACCAAATATCTATTTGATAGCTCATCACTGAACATTTCATGTTACTATATCAGAATGGCCTAAATTTTCCTGACTATTTATTGCTTTGAAATAGTCCAAATTACCCTTGTGAATGGTATAAAATGAGGAATGTCATTTAATCCATTCAAATTAGAAAATGAAGAGTAAGTAGGAAAACTGAAAAAAACAAATTTGGCATTCAACACCACTCAGTAAATAATTTTCTTGTTGTTTCCACTATACTGATAACATTTCATTCTTTCTCACTGCTCTTGGTACCAACACATAAATGCACATTTCTTTTCTTGGAAAATAGATATTAAAATTCCTTCAAAACATTACTTCCTACTGAGAATTATGGTCATTTTCAATGAACAAACTCTAGAACTTCAACTAGTGTTTTCCAACTGTTATCTGGATTCCTCTTAGCAATTTGAGTTACAGATGAATTAAAAATGATGGCTTGAATTTTCTGATAAAAATAAGTATCTCTGATAATCTTATGTTTTATTTCTCCTTAAATTACCATTATTATGTATTTGAATTACCAAGGATACAGTTGAAGAGTATATTATTTAAAAAAAAGAAAAGGAATCTAGAGACAAAGTAAAAAATCCATTAAAATAATGAAATTTAGTCTTGAAAGGAGATTTTAAACTAAATGATCTATTCTTTTTCTTTATTAAAAAAAATTAAAGACTAACTCTGTCAGGGATCCTCAAGACCACCGGGAGTGATGATTTTCCAAGTGGAATGACAGGACTCAGGATATAGTTGTACTGAGATGATGATTTATTACACTGAAAAAATACATAGCAAAATCAGCAAAGGAGGAAAGAAAACGAAACAGATAAAGTTTGAAACCAGGGTTAAGCTTCCAGAAGTCTTCTCCCAGTGGAGTCACACAGAACACATTTAATTTTTTCCAGCAACAAATGTGAAGACATGTATGAAATGTCTAGCAGGGAAGCATGGCTAAATCTAGAAGTCCACAGTTTTTACTGGGAGCTAGCCATGTAGTACTGCCTCTATTTAACTTGTGCCAAAATTCCAGACTCCCAGAAAAGAAAAAAGCAGATCTTCAGTATAAGCCATATTGTTTGAATAACACTTACACGGAGTGAACTGTATTTATTGTTGAGTCTCTAAGTTGTATCAGACTCTGCAACCCCAAGTACTGTAGCACACCAGGCTTCCCTGTCCTCCACTATTCTCCTGAGTCTGCCCAAGTTCATGTCCATTTATTCAGTGATGCCATCCAACCATCTCATTCCTGTCACCCCCTTCTCCTCTTGCCCTTAATCTGTCCCAGCATCAGGGTCTTTTCCATTGAGTCAGGTCTTTGCATCAGGTGGCCAAAATATTGGAGTTTCAGCTTCAGCATCAGTTCTTCCAATGAGTATACAGGATTGATTTCCTTTAGGATTTATTAATTAGGGAAAATAATATCATTCTTGGGATACTGTTTGCCATTCAATTTCTTAGATTCCAGCCAAAAGTCAATCTTGCAAATAGACCTTTTTAGAGATAGTAGCCTCAGGTCTGCTATGTTAACTCATTTTTGCACACAAATTGAATCTCACATATTTCTAAATCTATATAATCTTTGAAAGTTTTGTTTTAATGACTACTGTAGAGCAAGTTTAGGTCTGAAAATAACTGAGGAGCAAAATATAGGTGTTATAGAAGTATAATAAATATTAATATACTTGCCCCTTTGGAAAATTATCTCCCTTTAATTATATGAAATGAGTAATCCTCTAATTAAACTTATTAGGAGATTGCACAATTAAAAGAAAATAAAATTTATTAAAGGACATATAAGGCACAGCTATGGAATATGTGGGGTACAGGACAAATGCTTTCATGTTGATTTTCACTACTAGGGGAACGGGACAGAGTGCTGCCAGAGGGACACTGAGTAAAGACACAGATGAGAGTTTGTAGGAATGATGCTGGCATCCATTAATGAGGAGTAACAGCAGCTGGAGATACCAGGGCCAAAGTCACAAAGCTCAGTGACTTAATGCACAAAACAAACAAAGAAGGAGAAAAACCCCACAGGACGAATTTGATTGAAAGATGAAATGAGGAGGTTTCTGGGTTATCAAACAGGGTTTCGATATCCTGGATGCTAGTTTAAAAGCTTATTCTTTTTCTTTGGATGAACCTTGAAAATATTGATATATCTAAGATAAGAAACATTTTTCATGTACATACACAGCTAATTGAAGCAGGGAGTAGTTAAGAAAAAATTAAATCAGTTGCCCACTAAAGAACACACTTTTGCCTGAAAATATCCACAAATGTCAGTATCAACAGATGAGAAAGAAAAGCAACGCATACACAGTCTCGCTTAAAAAAAAAAATTCTGGAATCTTTGATTGTCTTTTATTTATCAGTGTCATAAGAAAGATACATTTTTTTTGTCAGTTCAATGTAATCATTGTTTATTGTCTATTTTTTTAATAGGAAATATGGGAGGTAGTTAATCCTACTTGTGATTAAGAGCATGGATTTTGGAGTCAGAGAGACCTTAGTTGAAAACTTATCATTCAGTATGCTAACAGTGAATATTGAGGAGCAGCATATCTCCTCTGTACCTCAGTGTGATTATCTTGAAGTGAGAATTATGCTGAAAATTAAATAGGATATTTATGAAAGGTCCTTGTGTGTCAGATACAAATTATCTTTTCTGGTAATTGCTACTATGTAAGAGGTGCTATAGGTATGTTTTTGTTCAGTTGTTCAGTCTTGTCTGGTTCTGCAACCCCATGAACTGCAGCATGCCAGGCTTCACTGCTATTGATTTAACCCCTACCTTTGGTGCTGAAAACTCAGCCTCTGTGCACCAGTGTTGAATTGACATTCAAAGAAGGAATTTTTGGTGAAGTAAAAGAGAATAGTGTAGTTGTTTTGCTGGGCAAAGGGGGACACAGAGAGTTCACTTCAATTAGTTGCTCAGAGGTGTCCAACTCTGACCCCATGGATTGCAGCACGCCAGGCTTCCTTGTCCATGATCAACTCCTGGAGCTTGCTCAAACTCATGTCCATCGAGTCGGTGATGCCATCCAACCATTATCCTCTGTTGTCCCCTTCTCCCCTTGCCTTCAGTCTTTCCTGGCATCAAGGTCTTTTTCCAGTGAGTCTGCTCTTCACATCAGGTGGCCAGAGTATTGGAGTTTCAGCTTCAACATCAGTTCTTCCAATGAATATTCAGGATTGATTCCCTTTAGGATTGACTGATTTCATCTCCTGCAGTCCAAGGGACTCTCAAGAGTGTTCTCCAACACCACGGTTCAAAAGTATCAATTAATTCTTTGGCACTCAGTATTCTTTATAGTCCAACTCTCACATCCAAACATGACCACTGGAAAAAACATATCTTTTTCTAGATGGACCTTTGTTGGCAGAGTAATGTCTCTGCTTTTTAATATGCTGTCTAGGTTTGTCATAGATTTTTCTTTCAAGGAGCAAGTGTCTTTTAATTTCATGGTTGCAGTCACCATCTGCAATGATTTTGGAGCCCAAGAAAAAAAATTCTGTCACTGTTTCCATTATTTCCTCATCTATTTACAAAGAAGTGATGGGACTGGATGCCATGATCTTAGTTTTTTGAATGTTGAATTGTAAGCCAACATTTTCACTCTCCTTTTTCATTTTCTTCAAGAGACTCCTTATTTCTTCTTTGCTTTCTGCTATAAGGGTGGTGTCATCTGTGTATCTGAGGTGGTTGATATTTCTCCCAGCAATTTTGATTCCAACTTGTGCTTCATCCAGCCCTGCATTTCGCATAGTGTATTCTGCATAGAAATTAAATAAGCAGGATGACAATATACAGCCTTAATGTACTCCTTTCCCAATTTGGACCCAGTCTGTTGTTCCATGTACAGTTTTAACTGTTGCTTCTTGACCTGCATACAGATTTCTCAGAGGCAGGTAAGGTGGTCTCGTATTCCCATCTCTTGAAGAATTTTCCACAGTTGATTGTGATCCACACAGTCAAAGGCTTTGGCATAGTCAATCTAGCAGAAGTAGATGTTTTTCTTGAACTCTCTTGCTTTTTTGATGATCCAACGGATGTTGGCAATTTGATCTCTGGTTCCTCTGCCTTTTCTAAATCCAGCTTGAACATCTGGAAGCTCATGGTTCATGTACAGTTGAAGCCTGTCTTGGAGAATTTTGAGCATTACTTTGCTAGTGTGTGAGATGAGTGCAATTGTGCAGTAGTTTGAACATTCTTTGGCATTGTCTTTCCTTGGGACTGACCTTTTCTAGTCCTGTGGCTACTGCAGAGTCTTCCAAATTTGCTGGCATACTGACTGTAGCACTTTCACAGCATCATCTTTTAGGATTTGAAATAGCTCAACTGGAAATCCATCATCTCCACTAGTTTTATTCACAGTGATGCTTCTTAATGCCCACTTGACTTTGCATTCCAGGAAGTCTAGTCTGGCTCTAGGTGAGTGATCACACCATTATGGTTATCTGAATCATTAGGGTCTTTCTGTATAGTTCTTCTATGTATACTGGCCACCTCTTTTTAATATCTCCTGCTTCTGTTATGTCCATATCTCCAGAGGATCTTCCCAACCTAGGGATCAAACCCAGGTCTCCTGTATTGCAGGTGGATTCTTTACCAGCTGAGCCACACGGGAAGACCAAGAATACTGGAGTAGGAAACCTATCACTTTTCCAGAGGATCTTAATGACCCAGGAATCAAAATGCGTCTCCTGCATCAGGCAGATTTTTTTACCAACTGAGCTATAAGGGAAGCCCTCACAGAGGGTTCAGGTCAGTTCAGTTGTTCAGTCATGTCCGGTTCTTTGCGACCCCATCGACTATAGCATACTAGGCTTCCCTGTCCATCAGTAATTCCCAGAGTTTACTCAGACTCATTGAGTCAGTGAAACCATCCAGCCATCTCATCCTCTGTCATCCCCTTCTCCTTCTGCCTTCAAACTTTCCCAGCATCAGGGTCTTTTCCAAGGAGCCAGTTCTTCAATCAGGTAGCCAAAGTTTTGGAGTTTCAGCTTCAGCATCAGTCCTTCCAATAAATATTCAGGACTAATTTCCTTTAGGATGTACTAAGGAGGAACTAAAGGGTCTCTTGATGAAAGTGAAAGAGGAGAGTGAAAAAGTTGGCTTAAAACTCAACATTCAGAAAACTAAGATCATGGCATCTGGTCCCATCACTTCATGGCAAATAGAAAGGCAAACAGTGGAAACAGTGGCTGAGTTTATTTTTTGGGCTCCAAAATCACTGCAGATGGTGACTGCAGCCATGAAATTAAAAGACACTTGCTCCTTGGAAGAAAAGTTATGACCAACCTAGACAGTTTATTGAAAAGCAAAGATATTACTTTTCCTACAAAGGTCTGTCTAGTCAAAGCCATGATTTTTCCAATAGTCATGTATGAATGTGAGAGTTGGACTACAAAGAAAGCTGAGCGCCAAAGAACTGATGCTTTTGAACTGTTGTATTGGAAAAGCCTCTTGAAAATCCCTTGAACTGCAAGAAGGTCAAACCAGTCCATCCTAATGCAAGTCATCTGTGAATATTCATGAGAAGGACACGTGCTGAAGTTGAAACTCCAGGACTTTGGCCGCAGACGGTTCAGGCCCCTCAAAAACCTGTTTGTTCTAACCCCTGAGGATTTGGTAAGGAGTTTTATAGCAGTGGTTCAAAGGTGGATGCTGATAAATTTAGGGTATGTGCAGCTCCTCTACTCCTTTAATCTGATCCATGTAATCTCCTCCTAGTGAGTTTCTGGTGTTCCTTTAATCTGGACTCAGCTGGTCTATTGAAGAGTGCTAAGTAGTACCTTCCCTTTGTTTGGGGTTTTAATTCTAGGAAGAGCTCAAAGATACTCTTATGCAAATCCTTTGAGATTGAACCAGGACCCTGCCCTAAGGTTGCACTCTTGTTTCTAGGCTGCTCCTCCCTTGTTTCTGAATCCCCTCCCTTCTCTAATTAGCAACTGTTCATAATCTGCCCTTTGGAGCTCAAGAAGGTCACAGAGGTCTATTCCCTACAAACAAGAAATAGGGACAGAAAGACTTCGTCCCCAGGAGAGCCAGAAGGTGCCGCTCAGTTTCACCTTTGAGGACTACATGTAGTACAGTGCTAGTACCAGCTAAGTCACTTCAGTCTTGTCCGAATGTGTGTGACCCTGTAGACGGCAGCCCACCAGGCTCCTCTGTCCACTGGGATTCTCCAGGCAAGAATACTGGAGTGGGTTGCCATGCTCTCCTCCAGGGCACCTTCCTGATCCAGGGATGGAAGCTGTGTCTCTTACGTCTCCTGCATTGGCAAATGGCTTTTTTACCACTAGTGCCGCTTGGGAAACTCCATCTGTAGTGAAAGAGACCTGTAAATGAGTTATTGAAATATTCAGTATACAGTGATAAAAACTGATGTGAAGTGCATAATTAAACAGAAGTGAAAGGTATCATTTAGCTTTCTAAAGATACTAGCTTCCTTTCCATAGTCTTTCCTACATGAAAGAGGAAAGGAACTCTCCTCTTTGGAGACAAAGTGAATCACTCAGTCCTAAAATTTATAAGTGAAAATTCTGTAGAGGAAGGAAAGAAAGGACATTTCAAACAGAATTCAGGTGTAAATATGTGTTTGATGGATTGTAAGATATGAAATTGAGAGGCAGGAAAAGAGACAAGTGGAAAAGCAGAACTGAACCAAAATGAATTAATAATCTCTTTGTATGAAAAAAAAACAAAAGCAAATTATGTATTATAAAAATACATAACTGATTGAAACACATTTATATTTTTTAAAACGTATATTTAAATTGAATGTAGTAATTTTACACATTGAAATGTAACGTGTTTTGAAAAATACAAGCACTGGTGTAACTCACACTCCTAACAGCATAGAGATACAAAATACAACATGCAACTGTTCATTTGGGCTCCCTTCAAGTCACAGCCTGTGTGTTGCATACCCTCAAGCTGATTTCCTTTACCATGCCATTTTATCCAATTTAGAGTTTCATATAGATAAACTGTGGAAATCTTGTTTAACTCAGCAAAATATTTTTTCAGTTCCTCCATGTTGATGCCTTTGCCAGTAGTTTGAGCATTTTAGTTATTGACTAGTGCTCCTTTTGTTAAGTCCAAACTCCAGGTCCCAAGCCCCTGAAGAGACCAGGTCCACACAGCAATGCAAAAGCATAAAGGGGTTTATTGCTAGCCGGGCTAGGGCGCAAGTCTCATCCACGCAGTGGAATCCGACAAGAGCCCCGTGCTCCAGATCACAGTTGCTTTTATACAGGCAGTTCTTTGTTACAGCATTGGTATAGCTGGCAGTCAATGTTTGGTCAGTTTAAAATGCGCATCTGCCCTGGATGGTCTATCTCTTGGCGCAAGCTGGACTTTCCTGGCTTGGGGGGGGAGGTATGAGGTGAGGGTGGGGGAGGTCGCTGGAACTAGGGCCTGCTGTATCTCCCAGCAGCCTGTCACGGAAGCTGTTTTGTTTACACACCACACTTTGAACAAATATACTAAAATTTATCCATTCTCATGCTGATGAACTGTTGAGTAGTTTCTGGCTTGGATTTGTTCAGTTCTTTTTCTTGATCTATGTTTTAAATTCTCTTAAATACATGCTAAGTGGAATTGTCTGGTCATAGATATATATTTAATTTTATAAGATGTTGCCAAATCTTTTTCACAAAAATGTGGTACCATCTTACACTTTTACCCACATTTAAGAGAATTTTAAATTGTTTCACATCCTTGCCAACATTTGATGAGGCCAGTTTTTTAAATTTTAGTCATATTAGTGGAGGTTTAAATAGCATTCAGTTCTATAATGATATTTGGTGTTGGTAAACAAAAAAAATTGGTAATTTTCCTGTTTATTGGCTATTAGTGTGTCTGATTTTGTGAAGTGTTCAAAATGTTTTGCCCATTATCATTGTTTTTTATTTGTCTTCTTACTGTGTTGGAGTTAAATATTCATCATACAAGTCCATTGTGACATGTATGTATTGTGAATATTCCATCTTGTGGCATGTCTACTCATATTTTTAAGTGTCTTCTTCTGAACACTTTAGTTTGTCATTACTTTATTATGTCCAAGAAATTTTTGCCTTGTCTAATATTGAAAATATGCTTTCTTCAAGAAGGTTATTGCTTCTGCATTTTGCATTTATGAATTGTTTCAAATAACTTTTTACTTATGGTGTAAGCAAGGAATTGAGGTTCATTTTAAAAATATGGTTCCAGCACCAATTATTGAGGACATTCCACCCCCCCGTTAATTGCTCTGGAGGCTTTGTTAAAAAAAGCACACACACACACACACACAAATACACAAACCATCTAAATATGGATCTATTTCTGAACTCTTTTTTTTTTGTTTCATTGATTTACATATCTATCCTTTTGTGCATTTTCTTGATAACTATAGCTTTATAGGAAGTTTTAAAATTCAGTGCTGTTATTAATCCTATATTGTTCTTCTTTTGGAATTGTTTTGTGTATTCTGCCTTCTTTGTATTTCCATAAATTTTAGAATCCATTTTCCATTGTCTACAATGAAATCCTGCTAAGATATTGATTAAAATTATATTGAATATACATACAGATTTTACAGTAACAATATTTGCTTTCCCAAAATCTATACCATAGCTATCAATGTAGGACTTCTTTGTCTCAGAAATATTTAATTAGTTTTCATTGTAGAGTTTTGTAAATTTTTTGTTTAAATTTATCCTTGTAACTTTTTATGATTTTTAATGCTACTTCAAATGGTGTTGTTTTTAAATTTGATTTTCCACTAATTCATTGCTGTGTATACATATATAATTGATTTTTAACATTGATCTTACAGCCTATGCTCTGCCTAAGCTTACAAGTCCTAATATTTAAATAATAGATTTCTTTGATTTTTTTTTATGTACACAATCACATTGTCTGTGAATCACGTTGAACAACTAAGGCAATCTTTATTACTTTATGTTTGTTATATTTTTTAGTATTTTCCCTGACTCATTGCATTGACTAAGACCTCCAGCATAATGTTGGATAGAGGTGTAAGGAATGGACATCATTGTCCTAATTACAAACCTAGAAAAAAAAAAAAAACACTTGGTATTAGCTCTAGATTTATTTTTGAAGTTTACTTCTGTTTATAATTGGCTGAGAGATTTTTTTTCTATAAAAAATGGGAGTTGAATTTTCTCAAATACATTTTTTTCTTATATTTATATGATCATATACTTATTTCCCTTTATTATGTTAATATAATGAATGATAATGACTTCATAACATTAAATCTTGCATTCTTGAGATAAAGTTTACTTTGCTAAGGTGTATTATCCCTTTTATATAGTGGTAAATATGATTTGGTAACATTTTGCTAAACATTTTTGCGTGTATAATTTTTATAGAAATTGACATGTGTGGTTTGGTATTAGGATTGTGTTGACATCATAAATAAGTTGGAGACTGTTCATTCTGTATGTTTGAAAGATTCTGTACTGTATATGATTAGTATGACTTAAAATTTTTGGTAGAATTCACTAGTGGAGCCTTCTCAGTCTTAATTCTTTTGAATGTGTGAAACATTATTATATTTTATTTAGGAATATTTTTACATCTGTTTTCACAGATGAGATCTACTTTTTCAAATTTTCTTAAGCTTATTTTGTTGTTGTTCAGTTACTAAGGCATGTGACCCCATGGACTGCAGCAAGCCAGGCTTCCCTATCCTTCACTATCTCCTGCAGTTTGCTCAAATTGATGTCCATTGAGTTGATGATCCCATCCAACCATCTCATCCTCTGTCACTCCGTTTTCCTCCTGCCCTCTATCTTTCCCAGAATCAAGGTCTTTTCCAGTGACTCAACTCTTTGCTTTGTCTTAAGCATATACTAGCAAGTAAAATGCATTGAGAATCTTCATCATTTTTCTTTGTTCTGCAGAAATTTGTAATATATGAGAGTTTTTAAAAAGTTATTATTCTTTACAAGTTTAATAAAAGAACTCATCCATTAAACCTTCAGAGCTTAAAGTCTATTTGGAATTATTTCAAAATATTTTGGCTACTTCACTAATTAGCCTATTCAGATTATTTAAGTCAGCTTGGCCATACTTTTTTCATAATGCAATCTGCTTTATTGAAATTTTAAAATTGCATAGACATAATTATGTATAAAGTTACAGGGTTTTAAAAATTTCCAAACTTTTTATATTCTTAAAGAAATTCAGAACCTAAGGATTATATAGCATAGAATTTGTAAAAGTTAATGTGTAAATCTGTAGAGGAATACGTTAAATCATAGAAAATTTATTGGAGATAACTTAAAATTATCTTCATTCATTCAATTTTTGTGTAGGTTCAGTTCCTTGATGATTGTTTATGTTTTCATGACAAAATTGTATTATATTTTTCCAGAAATTTAAAAAAAGATTTAAAAATGTATTTGGAACTTTGAAAAATTGCCTTATTTGATTTATCCCATTTGTTACTTTAGTCTTTATTTCCGTTTTCTGACACCTAAATATCTCAAATATTTGTCTCTTACTTTTTTTATGCAAAGCATTGTTCTTAGATTTCTCTTTCAATTCTTCAGTTTTAATTTTTAAAGTTTTGCTCTGTTTTATCAAACCTATAATTCAGTGGATAGTAAGATACATCATACATAAGAAAGACAACAAATATTGCCAAATAAGTTATGATAAAGACTTCTTATATTACTTACGCTTTTGATGTTATATTTATTGAAAAAGCCCTTTTGAGTAATTTAACATATTTTAAAACATTTATCACTATTGTGTATACATCAGAGAGGAAGATATAAGCAAATACATGGGCTAAGTTATTATTTATCTCTTCACATTCATAAATCTAATTCTCCTAAATACCTTTTTATTTCAGTTATTTATATGAATATTTTCCACCCCATATTGTTCTCTGTGCCACTCACAATACTGATGATCAATTTTAGTTAAAGACCTTTGTTTAGTATTTCCTATAGTGTGACATCTAGTAATACATTTTCTTAGCTTTTGTTTATCATAGAATGTCTTTAAGTTTATTCTTAAAGGCTATTAAATTCTCGATGTATAGGATTTTTTTTCCTTTTAGCAATTTGAAAGTGAAAGTGTTAATTGCTCAGTCCTGTCCCAACCCAGGAATTGAACCCAGGTCTCCTGCATTATAGGCTGCATTACAAGCAAATTATTTCTCATCTGAGCCACCTGGGAAGCTTTACAGGGTCATTTACTTGTCTATCAGCTTCCACAGGTTCCATTGGAAAGGAAAGCAATATTCATATTGTTGTGTGCCTAAATGTAGTGAGCCTTTATTCTCTGGTTGCTTTTATTTATTTAACTTTTTTAAATACTTTTTTTTTTTGGCTGTGTCGCATGTGGGATCATAGTCTCTGACCAGGGATGGAACCTTGGCCCACAGCAGTGAGCAGTGAAAGCACATAATCTTAATCACTGGACCACCAGAAAAATCCTCCTCTGGTTGATTTTATTTTTTAAAAATTTTATTGGAGTATAGTTGCTTTACAATGTTCTGCTGTACAGTAGAGTGAATCAGCTATATGTATACCTACCTGTATCCCCCCTTTCTTGGATTTCCTTCCCATTTAGGTTACCACGGCACACTAAGTAGAGTTCCCGTGTGCTCTACAGTACATTCTCATTAGGTATTTATTTTATAATTATTATCAATAGTATATATATGTCAATCTCAATCTCTCAATTCATCCCAACACCCCCCACTCCACCATCTAAAACCTGAACTTTGCAAATTAGTGATGCAAATTAGACTGTGGTGTGCCTAGTTCCTTTTCCTTGAATTTATTCTGGTTGCGGTTCACTGAGATTCTTAAAACTATGGGTTCTTTTCTTCGTTTCTTCAGATTTTTAAAATTATCAACCATTATTTTTTAATATATTGTCTCAGTCTCCTTCTCTTTATACCCTTGGTTTTGGACTCCTATTAAAAGTATGTTAGACTTTCAGACCATGTTTACCCTTTTTTCTTAAGTTCATCCCCATGGTTTGCCTCCTCCACTTCCATGCTTCATTTGGGCTATTTTGTATAGACTTTTCTTCAGATTTACTAATCCCATCTTCTTCTGTGGCCATTCTGCTATTAATCCTGTATAATGAATTTTTAACTTCAGGTATTGTATTTTTCATTCCTAAAATGTCTATAAAAATACTTTGTAGATTCAAATTTTCTGTGAAAATACTTCTTTTCATATATTTTGTTCATTTATTATTCATTTCCATTGAAGTACTAACCATAGATATTTTGAAGTCCTTATCTGTTAACTCTATTATCTGAAAAAACCTCTGGCTGAAATCCATCTCCATTGGTCATTAAAGTTTTTATAATTCACCTTTTTCTCCTCCCTCTGCTTGACTATTTACTTTTTATTGTAAACTTAACATTGTAGAGCATATATTTTAGAGGCCCTGGATTATTTTAATCTTTCTTTGAGAATGTTGAATTTTGTTCTGACTGTGAGTTAAATCATTGGCAGATCATTTTGATTTTGTCAAAGGTTGATCTGTGTTCCCTTTTTAGTTTTTAAACCATGCATTTTTTCCCCTTTCCTTTTTACTGAGCAAGGAAACCTCTCTAGTGGCTTGATGTTTACTAAGAAGGAGTGTATATGCACTGCCTTTGAATTATATTGTTTAATTGCATCCTTTGTTTTGTTACGGCTTCTGTGGTGGCTCAGATGGCAAGCTGGCTGAATCCCACTTTAGATGTATAAATGGAGGACAGATTGATGCATATGGTTTATAAAACAGTTGTAGATGTCTAGCAGCTATTTGGGCTTCCCTAGTGGCTCAGTGATAAAGAATCTGCCTGGAATTCAGGAAACCCAGATTCGATCCCTGGGTTGGGAATACGCCTGGAGGAGGGCAGGGCAACCCACTCTAGTACTCTTGCCTAGAGTATCCCATGGGCAGAGGAGCTGGGTGGGCTGCAGTCCATCGTGTCACACAGAGTTGGATACAACTGAAGGGACCACGGAGTGGCAGCAGCCATTTATCTAATACAGCTTAACAGTTTGAAATACTGTTTTTTATGCCTGTATTTTAGGTTTCTGAGACCTTGGACAGGTAAAGTACATGACAAAAAGACTCCAGTACTCACCATGTACTGATATTGGAATCTTTGTATGACCGCTCCACTTTGGGCCTCAACTCCTAGAATTCAATACGCTATGTCTAGTTCCCTTCATTTTGTACCCAATATTTTCTGAGGTATGGAATCTCGAATCAGACATGGAAAGACCTATGTTTCTAAATGGGTAGGCAATGCTTTGCTAACCTGAGATAGTTATATGTACAATGAATTCGAGTTTTCTAAACTTTCATCATTACATCCTAAACATTCATTATAACACCATTTCACATTTTTTTTTTTTACTGTATCTAGACACCACCTGTACTATTATTTGCTAGCATTTTCTTTTAAAAAGAAAAAAAAAACTGACCTAATCCTAAGTGATTAAACCTAATAACATTCAATAATTTTAAACATAGGTTAACTGCAAGACATTGTTATCAATATTATTAATTTTCAACTTTTTCTGTATGTTTTCACAAGTGTTGTGAAAACTTACAGGAGAATGAGTAATATGTTCTAGCTAAATTAGATTTGGTATTTCTGAGCTTTAGTTCTTTTTTTAGTATTAACTTTTTAAATTTAAGTTTTTATTTTTATACAAGCTTTAATTATTATTTGACAACCGAGATAGAAATAATTTTTTAAAGTTCCAATCTGCAAGTGGATAGTTTGTCTCTGGTAAGCTAATTACCAAATGTCAAGAAGAGTGTAGGTAATAAATCAAGTTTTAATAGTCTTTTGTGGTAAGATGTAGATCAAAGGCCAATCTAGGTACTTATCTGAATGAATCTGTAATAATTTACAAGGGCTCTGATACCTGGTTTTTTGACATTATAAAATTGAGGGGAGGTGTTTTATGAGGTAGTAAGTATGAAATTATAGTGAAGGTTAACATGTGCAAAACATTATTTTCATCTTGGCTTACTTTCCTTACTCCCTGAGCTTAACTTAATTTGTAGAGTGAAGAAAATAAACCCAGGACCACCCTACCCAACCTCTCCAAACTGAACTACAATAACTGACTCAGTGGACATGAGTTTGAGCAAACTCCAGGAGATAGTAAAAGACAGAGAAATCTGATGTGCTGCAGTCCATGGGGTCTCAAAGAATTGGCCATGACTTAGTTACTGAACAACAAATAATCTGAGGCCTCAAGCAAGGACAACACAGCAACATAGCTCCAAATCTTGATTTGGTTTTCCCTTAGGAAAAAAAAAAAACTCCTTTAGAAACAGGAAAATCTTCTTCTGCCACGTACATAGCTATCGACAGAGTCAATATATGTTACTTGCTTAATACCAAATTCAAGGTCACAATGGTGCTATGCTCTCCTAGCTTTACCTAGGGAAAAAAGTTATTAAGAGGAACAAATAAAGGGAAATTGAATGGTTCTGGGTTAAACGGCTGGAAAGCACTTAAAAGGTTTCCTTTATTTTGCCATTTATTCATGCACAATGGCTTCAGTATTTAAATGTGTTCCTTTTTATTGTCGAATCCACTGAGGCAGTGAGCTGTATCTTTGTGGGGCTGCTTGTGTCGTGTAAATGCATGATTGTCATCCTGGGAACCATAATTTAACCGCACATAGGCATCACCTAGCTAAAAGTATTTTGTCACCATGTAAGTACTGAGGTGATATAATTAAATTATTTTCCAGCTTCAAGAAATACACCTCCTCTGTGGTGGGATTTTGTGTGGGTCTGAGGAATTGGGAATAAACACTGAGAATACAGCAAACACAATTACTTGAGACACTTTGAGGTCATCAATTTTGACTGTCTTGTCCTTGTTATTCAATAAGAAATAGATTCATAAGCTTTTCACTAATTCCAGTGGTTTCTTCCTTGTAATTGTGATAACAGATTCTAAACCCAAAGACTAGTTATAGGAAATACAAGTGAAAAGCAATAATGATGAGAATAATAAAAAATGACAATGAACCCAGAGCCTGTGTGGACTAGCTGAAGCATTGATACTGCTGTAGATCAGTTTATCCTCAGATTGCTCATGGACTCAGAAGCCTTTGTGCTTTTGAATATAACTAAGGCTTATTTCATTCATTCATTCGTTGTTAATATTTACTTGGTCTTTCAAACTGCTGTCTTTTATACCTGGTTTTGATCCATGACATTTCCCCAACTTATTCAAGTAAGGAATATTTGTTTAAGACTTAAAAATTGACACATTTAATTAGAATTTTGCTGAGTGTTTTTCTGGGTCTTTTTCCATGTTATCTCTGTGCCCTTCTAAGCCATGACTTAATTTTGCTTTAACCAGACTTTTTAGGGTCTATTTCTGGCCAGGTAATTTCATATTAAAATGTACTAGCCTGCAATTAAATAGTTGCTTCAACAGAAGGTGAGTGGGACACTTTGATCTTTAGTGACTCAAAATTCCAAATTTGCTTGTGTATTACTGAATCTGTGATTAATGTTTGTGAGAAACTAAGCTTGGTATAACTCCAGTAGGGGGAAAAGGTCAGGAATGTGATTCTAATGCAGGGAATAAATAGAAATGCTGTTTATGTAGTTGCAAATATTGTTGTACTGACACATCAACAAAGCAGAGCCAGATGTCATGAGCCTATTTAATAAGTATGTAAATAACAGCAGAAGTTCAAAGGATGCTATAATAAAAATTTTTTTAAATGCTGACAAACATTTGAAATATATGATATGTAGTATAAAAAATAAGGACTCTACCAGTTATAATTTTTTTAATGTACTTGATTCTATTTAATCTTTCTTAAAATGTAAATAATCATATTCTACCTCAGAGAGGCTACTGAAGTAGATAAGATACACATACAGAGAATATAACAGCTCCTGGTAGATGATAGATATTTGACAATTAGGTAATTTTTTCCAGTTCTTTTTTGAAACTGTAGTATAGTGTATTTACAATGTTGTGTTTTAAGTGTACAGAAGAATGATTCAGTTTTATATTATATATATATATATATATATTTCAGATTATTTTCCATTATAATAAAAATTTCCCCCCAAAAATATAGAAAGGAAAATTCAGATCTAATAGTTGGTGAAATTATGTGGGATATAGGCAATCAAACAGACCAACAAAAAAACAACTGTGAAAAAAATATCTGTAGGAATCAAAGTTGAGAATTTAATGAAAAAGTGATTTTTTTTTCAGATTATCTTCCATTATTGGTTATTATAAGATATTAACTGTAGCTGCTTATGCTACACAGTAAATGCCTGTTGCCTATCCATTTTATGTATAGTAGTTTGTGTCTGTTAATCCCATACTCATAATTTATCCCTGCCCCACTTCCTTTTGGCAACCCTAACTTTGTTTTCTATGTCTGTGGGTCTGTTTCTATTTTGTTTATAGACTCATTTGTATTATTTTTTTTAGATTAAACATGTAAGTGATATTGTATATTATTTGTCTTTCTCTCTGATTTCACTTAGCATGATATTTTCTAGATCCATTTGTATTATTGCAATGGCAGTATTTCATTATTTTTTATAGCTAATTAATATTCCTCCACATGTATGGAAGCTCTGAAGTTTGGTTTGGCCACATTTGTTTATTTTTGCTTCTCTTCATTCTGCCTTGAGAGACTGAAAAAATAATGCTAAGATTTATGTCAGAGAATATTTTGCCTATGTTCTCTTCCAGGAGTTTTATGATGTCATGTCATTCATTCAGGCCTTCAAACCATTTTGAGCTTATTTTTGTATATGATTCAAGGGAATGTTCTAATTTCTATTGATTTACATATAACTGTCCAGTTTTCTTAGCACTACTTGCTGAAAAGATTGTCTTTTCTGCAGTGTATATTCTTGCCTCCTTTGTGGTAAATTAATTGACCTTACCTCTGTGGGTTTATTTCCGGGTTTGTGATTCTGCTTCATTGATCTGTATATCTGTTTTTGTGCCAATACTACTACTGTTTTAATTACATTAGCTATATAACTAGCATTGTCTGATGTATCGAAGGGTTATACTTCCAACTTTGTTCTTTTTCCTCAGAATTGCTTTGGCAATTCTGGGTCTGTTGTGGTTACACATAAACTTTAGGTTATGAAAAAATGTCACAGACATTTTGATAGGGATTGTATTAAATATGTATACTTCTTTGGGTAGTATGGCCATGTTGCTAATATTAATACTTTTTATCTAGGAAAATGATGTATCTTTTCATTTCTTTGAACCATCTTCAGTTTCCTTTATCAGAGTTCTTTAGTTTTTGGTGTATATGTCTTTTACTTTCTTGGTTACCTTTATTCCTAGGTTTTGTTTTGTTTTTTGTGTGATTTTAAACAGGATTGCTTTTTACTTTTTCTGATATTTCATTGTTGATGTAAAGAAATGTAACAGATTTCTGTATGTTAATCTTGTATTCTGCTACATAGCTGAATTCATTTATTCTAATAATTTTGGTGTAGAGACTTCCAACTGAGTTCAGTCGCTCAGTAGTGTCCAGCTCTTTGCAACCCCATGGAGTGCAGCATGCCAGGGTTCCCTGTCCATCATCAACTCCCAGAGCTTGCTCAAACTCATGTCCATTGAGTTGGTGATACCATCCAACCATCTCATCCTCTGTCATCCCCTTCTCCTCTTGCCTTCAATCTTGCCTAGCATCAGGGTCTTTTCAAGGAGTCAGTTCTTCACATCAGGTGGCCAAAGTATTGGAGTTCCAGCTTCAGCATCAGTCCTTCCAATGAATATTTAGGATTTCCTTTAGAATGGACTGGTTGGATCTCCTTGCAGTTTGAGGGACTGTCAAGAGTCTTCTCCAACACCACAGTTCAAAAACATCAATTCTTCCATGCTCAGTTTTCTTTATAGCTCAACTTTCACATCCTACTGGAAAAATGAATAGTAGAAAAACCATAGCTTTAACTAGATGGACCTTTGTTCACAAAGTCATGTCTCTGTTTTTTAATATGCTGTCTAGGTTATTCATAGCTTTTCTTCCAAGGAGCAAGTGTCTTTTAATTTCATGGCTGCAGTCACCATAAACAGTGATTTTGAAACCCCAAAAGTAAAGTCTGTCACTGTTTTCATTGTTTCCCCATCTATTTATTATGAAGTGATGGACACGGATACCACGATCTTTGTTTTTTGAATGTTGAGTTTTAAGGCATCTTTTTCACTCTTCTCTATCACTTTCATCACTCTTTAGTTCCTCTTCATTTTCTGCCATAAGGGTGGTGTTGTCTCCGTACCTGAGGTTACTGATATTTCTTCCAGTAATCTTGATTGTAGCTTGGCTACCTTGGTGGCTAAGATGGTAAAGAATCTACCTGCAGTGCAGGAGAACCATGTTCAATCCCTGGGTTTGGAAGATTCCTTGGAAAAGTAAATGGCAATCCACTCCAGTACTCTTGCCTGGAAAATCCCATAGATGGAAGATCCTGGTAGGTTACAGTCCATTGGGTCCCAAAGAGTCAGAAATGACTGAGCGACTTCACTTCTTGTGTTTCATCTGGCCCTGCATTTAGCATGATGTACTCTGCATATAAGTTAAATAAGCATGGTGACAATATACAGCCTTGATGTACTCTTTTCCCAATTTGGAACCAGTCTGCTGTTCCATGTCTAGTTCTAACTGTTGCTTCCTGACCTGCATACAGATTTCTCAGAGGCAGATGAGGTAGTCTGGTATTCCCATCTCTTGAAGAATTTTCCAGTTTGTTGTTATCTACACAGTCAAAGGCTTTGGCATAATCAATAAAGCAGAAGTAAATGTTTTTTTTCTGGTATTTTCTCGCCTTTTTGATGACCCAGCAGATGTTGGCAATTTGATCTCTGGTTCCTCTGCCTTTTCTAAATCCAGCTTGTACATCTGAAGTTCATGGTTCACATACTGTTGAAGCCTGGCTTGAAGAATTTTGAGTATTACTTGCTAGCCTGTGAAATGAGTGTGACTGTGCGGTAGTTTGAACATTCTTTGGCATTGCCTTTCATTGGGATTGAAATTAAAAGTGACCTTTTCCAATTCTGTGGCCACTGCTGAGTTTTCCAAATGTGCTGGCATATTGAGTGCAGCATTTTAACAGCATCATCTTTCAGGATTTGAAATAGCTCAACTGGAAATGATAGTTTTTGTGTAGAGACTTTAGGGTTCTCTATATAAATTATTCTGTTAACTGAGATAGGGACACTTTTATCACTTCACTTCCAATTTGGATACAAATTGTTGGGTTGGGATTGCTAATATTTTTTGAGGATTTTTTTGCATGTATGTTTATCAAAGATATTAGCTTGAAATTTACTTCTTCCTCTTTTTTTTTTTTTTAAATAGTGTCTTTCTCTGAATTTGGTGTCAGGGTGATGATGGCCTCATAGATTGAGTTTAGGAGTATACCATCCTCTTCAATATGTTGGAATAGTTTGAGTGAAAGGATTGGTATAAATTCTTCTTTGTATTTTTAGTAAAATCTCTCAGAGAAGATATCTGATCCTGGACTTTTGACTCAATTTTCCATTTATAGATAAAGCAATTTCTGTATCAGTTCAGTTTAGTCACTCAGTTGTGTCCAACTCTTTGAGACTCCATTAACTATAGCATGCCAGGCCTCCCTGTCTGTTATCAACTCCTGGAGTATACACAAACTCATGTCCATTGAGCCGGTGATGCAGTCCAACCATCTCATCTTCTGTCGTCCCCTTCTCATCCTGCCCTCAATCTTTCCCAGCATCAGGGTGTTTTCAGATGAGTCAGCTCTTTGCATCAGGTGGCCAAAGTATTGGAGTTTCAGCTTCAGCATCAGTCCTTGCAATGAACACCCAGGATTGATCTCCATTAGGGTGGACTGGTTGGATCTCCTTGCAGTCCAAGGGACTCTCAAGAGTCTTTTCCAACACCACAGTTCAAAAGCATTGATTCTTCTGTGCTCAGCTTTCTTTGTAGTCCAACTCTCACATCCATACATGGCTACTGGAAAAACTATCTCCTTGACTAGACAGATTTTGTTGGCAAAGTAATGTCTCTGTTTTTTAATATGCTATCTAGGTTGGTCATAACTTTTCTTCCAAGGAGTAAGCGTCTTTTAATTTCATGGCTGCAATCACCATCTGCAGTGATTTTGGAGCCCCCCAAAATAAAGTCAGCCACTGTTTCTACTGTTTCCCCATCTATTTGCCATGAAGTGATGGGACCAGATGCCATGATCTTAGTTTTCTGAATGTTGAGCTTTAAGCTAACTTTTTCACTCTCCTCTTTCACTTTCATCAAGAGGCTCTTTAGTTCTTCACTTTCTGCCATAAGGGTGGTGTCATCTGCATATATGAGTTTATTGACATTTCTCCCAGCAATCTTGATTTCTGTGTATACTAACTACAATTCCATATTCTGTTTATCAGTGAAAATCAATAATTAGAAAACCCTTAATACTCTTGTAAACTTGTAGAAAAGGTAGTACCAAAATAGAATAGCTTTTAGGGAAACTCCTGCTCATATTTTTGTGACTGGGCAACCTTTAGAAGTTTGTATTAGTAAGTATAATTACTCCTCATAATATCGTCCATGATTTTCCCTAATATTATAGCTGCTATTTCAGGATAGATTTTTTTGATATTTCAGAAACAGGTGAGAGAGTTTGCCAGGTGGTAATTGATTTTTTAGCATTGATAGCATTAAGGTGATTGTGTATGCTTGTGTATCAGGATACAAAGCAAAAAGAAAAGAACAGAAAATTTGGGAAACAGTGCTCTGGAATGCTTAAAATTATGCTTTATATGAATTAATGATACTGGGTCACAAATTAAAAATAATGCAGTTTGAGAAATATTAATAGACATCATGACAATATTTATAAATCATAGTTTATTTCAAGTAACTTTTAAGCCCCAAGACCAGAGCAAATGTAAATTACATATTTTAAGAAAAAATAATTACAAGCTAAATGTTAAAGGAGGTTATATATCTATTAAAATGTCTTGGACTTCCCTTGTGGCTCAGCTGGTAAAGAATCTGCCTGCAATGCAGGAGACCTGGGTTCGATCCCTGGGTTGGGAAGGTCCCTGGAGAGGGAAAGGCTACCCACTCCAGTATTCTGACCTGGAGAATTCCATGTAATGTATAGTCCTTGGGGTTGCAAAGCGTTGGACATGACTGAATGACTTTCACTTTCAACACATAATATATTATATACAATATAAAATACAATTTTATAATATATTTCTTTTTAGAAAATAAGAATTTAAGTCAGCATTTGGTATATCAAAGCTACACAGGCAACTGGTGAAAAAATTTAAAGAGATAAATGTCTCATCATAATTTATAATTTGTAAGCATAACATCACCAGTCTTTTAAAATTACCTCACAAAATAGTCCTTTAGAAGTATTGTTGTTCTTTCATATGGCATGCCACCTTCCTCATGAAATTTTTTATATTATGCAATTGTACAAATTAAACTTAGTAGACAAATGTAAAATGTTGCCCATATTTATTGAAATAAACTTTGGTAAGATATTGTATTTTACAGAGCACTGATTACTCAGGTAAGAAAATATTAATTGTAATAAGGTCCATTCAGTCTCAATATATTTTTTAATTTAGTTGCAGTAGTAACTCATTTTTTAAAAAAATGCAGTATTGTTGGTTTACGGTATTGTGTTAGTTACTGCCATATGATGAAGTGAATGAGCTGTAAAATAAAGTGAATGAGCTATATATATATGTATATCCTCTCTCTTGAGCCTCCCCTGCTCCATCCCACCCCTCTAGATCACTACGGAGCACGAAGCTATGCTATACAGTAGGTTCCCATTAGCTAATTTACACATGGTAGTGTATTTATTTTTACAGGAATATCGGGGTTACTAAGTCATGTCTGACTCTTTTGTGACCCCATGGACTGTAGCTGGCTAGGCTCCTCTGTTCATGAGATTTCCCAGACAAGATTACTGGATTGGGTTGCCATTTCCTTCTCCAAGGAATCTTCCTGACCCTGGGGTTGAACCCATATCTCCTGCATTGCAGGCAGATTCTTTACCACTGATCAGTTTTGGTCTTCCTTGACATATACACAGTACCAATATTCTTATATTAATACAAATACCTAATATCTTTATAAATATCTGATTAATTCATTAGCCTATTCAGTAATAATAATTGCACATTATAAGTGTCAGGCATATACTAGGTACTGGGGAAGATGGTGAACAAAAGTTCAGTCCTTTGCCCTCCTAGTATTTCCAGTCTACTTATTGGGGGAGATGGACAGTAATAAATTATTGACAAAAAGAATTTATAATTATAAGTTGTAACAAGCATCTCTGAGTGTTGTGAGTCTGGGAAGGCTTTCTGACAGAAGCAGCATTGGAACTGAAATCTCAAGAATGAGTAGGAAATACCCAGGATCTGAATACAGTAAGTGGGTATGGGAAGAGAATTTTGAGTTGAGAAAACCGCAAGGACTGAGTCCTGTGGAGAGGGAGGAAATGATATGTTTTAACATCTGGAAAGCTATAATGATTGGAACATAAATGTAAAGAGGTGGCCTGAGACCAAGCCAGAGAGATGGTTAGGCAGAGGTCAAATGACCTTAACATATAAAACTTTAGAAGCTTTAGGGTGTAGAGGTTTGGGTCCCTGTTTGACATCTGTTAAAGAGAAATCATTGATGTGTTTTAATTGGGGGAATTTCTAATTGCTTTCAAAATCACACGGACTTCGAATTTGAAAATGCACTGGCTAAGAGGCTGGGAGGGTGAAAGTTATAGGTAGACCAGTTAGAGAATGATAGCAGTCGTACAGGCATCATGGGTCATGGTGATGGTGGTAGTGAAGAGAAAGGTGAGTGGATTCCAGCAATATAAATAAGAGGCTTTGATGAGCTATTGACTGGAGGAGGAGGTGCTATAGTGTATCTGCATTTCCAGGGCATGGCTCTTCATGGCTGGTGCTGAGGAAATCCAAGTCTGGGTGGAAATGTCAGAAGTTTTGGACATGAAGATGTCCTTTGGTTCAAGTTTTATTAAGAAAAAAATATATATGTATATATGTTCATTGTACCACTATGATATATCACAAAATATATAACTTTTCAGTGGTTCTTTGATGTTCAGCTCCTATCTGTCTGCCCCAGAGCTTATGTTCTATATGAGATTGTGTCCTTTTTTCATTGCCTAATGGTATTTTTTGTGCCTCATACTACTCTTGTCAAATATATTCTTTGCTTGAGTATTGCCCTTTGCACAGGTGTTCTTTTCAGTTACTATCTGCTAATCTAATAACTTAAGGTCCATTTCTAGAACCAAGTGTTTAGCAGTATGGGAGAAAATAACATAGTAGTTAAAACCTCAGGAGTCAGACATACCTGTGTCCTAAGTCTGGCTGTATCACATTGTAGCTCTGTGTTCATGAGAAACAGTGCATTCCTCTGAGCCTGTTTGCTTTTGCCAAAAGCAGACAGTGATTATTTAATAGGGTTATTGAGAGGATTCAACATAATGTAGATCCAGTGCTTGGTACATTACAAGTAAACTATTAACATTTGACATTATTGTTGTTGTATTATTGGTATTTTTTAGCCTTTGCTTCTCTTCCATGCACTCTGCAGAATATTAGTCATGATTTTACTTGTTAATTCAGAAATTATATTCTTGTCCCTTAGCTCACTTTCTCTTTAACTTGAAAATTTCTATCAAGTAGAGAGATGAGGTGGGGATAAGGAACATTTTTCAGGTAGAGATTCCTCCTAATTGAGGCACAATGCTTATCAAGAGTCACCAGGTATGCCTTGTAATTGCTGTGTGTCAATATCTTTTCTCCTTCACCTCTTCAGCAGCAAGTATTGCCAAGCTAACATTTAGCATCCTGCCCCTCCCAGAACACTGATGACTTAAGTATGTAGAGACTCCAATACCAGTAAGCAAGAGTTCCCCACGTGCTGTTCCTGGCCCCTGATTGTTGCCTACCCATGCCTGGCCATGCACCCCTGCTTGTCAAGATACTTTGACTAGCACCACCTGGTATATCCACCCCATGTTCACATTTAACTGCCTTGTGCACAATGTTAGCCTGTATCAGTACAGGAAATATTCTTCTTCATTGTAATACCAAGTACCCACAAGAATTTTTATTCTTCCATAAGTTATTATAAAAAAAGTTAAAATTTTGGTTAAGTGGATTGTATGCTTACATTGATCTAGCAGGACTAATAGTATATAAATTTTCATGGATTTAGATGTCACTAACCTATAAATATTGGCTTTAGTTTGTTGTCATAAGAACTAAGTATATAGAGTAAAAATGATGTTTTATTTATAAAATGGTAGGCATTTTCTCACACACTTACAAGTAATATACTTACTATTTATAAATTATCCCACTGAACTAAAAAGGTGCTTATTACACATGATTCTTCCTTATTTAATAGAGTGGCTAAAAAAGTCCTTCAAGTCATAGCCCAGTTTCAACAGTATGTATCTGCAGTTATCCTGGATCCTCTAACTTCTGCATCTTTACAATTGTTGTGTAATCAAGATTTGCACTAAATTGACAAATTGACTGACACCTCTTTACTATCAGGTGCAGGAAAGTCATTTCATATATATACATGTGTGTGTCACTACATATATGTGTGTGTGTGTGTGTGTGTGTGTGAGTGAGAGAGAGAGAGAGAGACAGAGACAGACAGAGAGAGAGAGACCCAGGTAAATTATTTGAGCTCTTTCCTTTAGTGCTCGGTATGGTGGTTCTTTAAATGCAATATTCGTGTTTCTCGGTTTTGTTAACCTGTAATGTTCTTGCTGCATAGTGTTAAATCTGTATTTTATACCCCATGATTTCTAGCTAGTTCATTTCATTCTGTTTCCTGAGGTTGATGGAAGGAGGAGTTAATATCCTCGGCTTTCTAATGGCAGACATTGAAAAGGATCACGCCTGTCTCAAACATGCCCAGCTTCCTAAGCCAGAGTGCAAGAAATATTACAGGCAACAGATAGTTTCGTTTTCAATTTAGACACCCATTATTTGCTGTTTACAGGCCATTCCTAATTCTGCGTCCAGAATTTATGGTTTGTTCTGGCACTTATCATCACAGCAATCTCCTGCAACTCAACCGTGCTTCATCGGGAGCTTTGCGCTGCTTTATCAGTCTTCCCTGACATCTGGAACTGATATATAGCACTGCGTCCAAATCACCCCAGCTCAGAGAAGCTTGGTTTATGACTCCCCAGATGTCCATCTCTACCACTGGTTAGGCCAGTTTGCACAGTCTCAGTGAGGGGGAAATTTGACCCTTGGGAAGAGGACAGTGGTCAATAAACAAAAAAATAACATTTAAGACTCTGAACCCCTCCAAACCAAAAGAGAAGATGTCATTTATTAAGTTAAATTTACTGAGTTTTGTTCAGGGCTAAATGATGAAGCAAAGGTGTTTCGTACTTTCCCTTTGCAAACTTAAAATGAATAACGATGTAAACATCTCCTGAAGAGACGGTAAAATAGCGTCAATAACAGCTTCGGATTCGTAAGCACCTTTGAAATGGTTATTTTATAGTCTTGTTTTTGAATATACAGTATTTAGTCTTGCCTTTCAAATATGTGGGTGTTTTCTAGGCTCTCTTTGATAGCATTAATTAAAGCTTACTGAAAGACCTTGAAATCTCTTGTGCCTTAATTGTCTGCAGAATCCCTCACTTAAGAACGGCTCACTCGGTTGCATTTTTGAAAGGATGTGGGAGCACAAGTATCTCTTACACATGCCATAGGTCAAATGCTATTTCATTTCATTTTAAATCTTGCTGATTAGACTGAGAATATCTTTTGCCACCAGTATCTACCTACTTTTGTGCTGTTGCTGTGGTTTTTCACTTTCCCTTCATTACTTTTAGTAGAAACAGAGCTGACAGAACTGGTCAAGGGATTGAGCCTGATCATAGAAGGGCTTCCTATTCCTTCTTCGCTAAACTGAGGGCTCTTCAGTACTTCCCTGAGAATTCACCTTCTGCTAGGGAGGGGTGAGAAGGCAGGGAGATGGAGAAAAACTCACTGGAGACAGGACTGTGAGTATCTTCCTTACCTTGTGTGTGAAGAAGCTGCCTGATAGGAGCTGTGTCTTCAGGAGACGGACACAGTCAGCTTATAGCATCCCCTCAGAATAGCAACCAGAAAGTAAATACCCCAACCTTATTCTCCTCCCACCTTTCTGTTACTCCTATTGGCCAAACTCACCTGGATGCAGGGAACAAGGGAGCATCTTTGTGTAATCTGAACTGTGAGTTTAGAGAGTGTGATGAAAAATGGGTAGGGAGTGGGTCAAAAGAGGCAAATGGAAAGGAAAAAAATATCTGGCACCAGTGATTTCATGAGTCCTTTGAAGGTTCCCATTTCACCTGCAATTCACTTGATATGAATGATTCTTCTCCTTCAGTGGACTGCTTATTCTCAAGTCTAGCAGTTTATATAACTCTTCTCAACTTAGCTCTGTTTACCAGTGGAGGAAATGATCTTAAACAAAAACCAGGATGACCCCAGACCTTTTTTCCTTTGTAAGATGTTTATATCTGGACCGCAGACAATGTTCAAATATTAGAATTCAGTCATCTCTTCTGTCAATCATCAGGAAACAGCCAGCTACCTCTTAGCAGGTAGACTTTTAAGGAGTTTATGCTTGCCCATTGAATCTCACCCGCCAGGGTCTCATATTATGCTTTCTAAACAGTCCTTTTAGACCTGTGTAAGTGAGGATAATAGGGGGAGCTTGGGAATATAGATTAGCCTTGTCCATATAAATTCTCTCCTAAAAATATTCTGCAGTCTCTACACATCTCAACTTTTATACCTTCATTATATATGTGAGATTGTTTCTTTTCAAATCATTATCTAGGTGTGGCATATCAGTATGAAATGCCTTCTTTATATTTTAAATGTAAGAAAAAGGAATGGAAAAACTTCATATACTGTGTAAGGTCTGGGAATGGGGGCATGGGAAAGAGAATATTTTCAAGCAAGACTTGTGTCTTTCAAATTACTCCACATAGCTCGTATTTATTCTGATGGCACATAAATTAGATCTTGTTTATGAGATTTTTTCCTGTTAAAGATGTATGCACAAATCAAGTTTCATAAGTAATATTCTCAATAGATTAAGTGGACTTGCTATGAAAGAGAATGTGCTTATTATCTTTTATTTATAAGAAAAATTTAATTGTAAGGAAAATTATTTCCTGCCAAAATTAATTTTGAAGAAAAATAATTTTATATGCCAAGTTTCTTCAAAGTGGAACCTTTCTTTAACTTCCTTCCATGCTTTAGAGTCAGAAACTCTTTGAATTATGAACCCTGAAAGTGCTAATTGAAGACAATGATGATAAAAATTATTTTAATCCATAAAAAATTGAATTCTTACAGAGTTAAAATAAACATGTCTGCAAGACACATTGCAATCGATGGTAAAAGTCAAAACAATAATCAATATGGTGGAAATCTAGATGGTCTGGATTTTGCATGTATGTGCAATGGAAAAAGGTAGACTGTAATTCAAACTCTGTAAAGCTTACAGCTGGCCAAATTTTGACATATTTAGCATAATTAAACTATAAAAACCTGACCTAGGAAACAAAAGAAGTGGGAATTAGACTTAAGAAACTAGACCAATGACATGACAAAATTTTAATGAGATCAGTATGGTGCTAATACTCTACCTCCCAAAGCACTGTAGAAATAGAAAAATTGCTAGAGAACAGTGATTCTATTCAAAAGATGGAAAAACAATTTATCTGGTCTGTGTGTGTAATGATGTATCACTTCTTTTTTTTTCTTTTTTTTTTTTATTAGTTTTGCCATACAATGACATGATATCGCCATGGGTTTACATATGTTCCCCCTCCAGAACACCCCTCCCTCCTCCCTCCCGATTCCCTCCCCCTGGGTCATCTCGGTGCACCAGTCCTGAGCATCAACCCTGGGCTGGCGATTGATTTCACATATGATAATTAACATGTTTCAATGCCATTCTCCCATATCATCCCACCCTTGCCCTCATCCACAGAGTCCACGAGTCTCTTCTATACATCTGCGTTCCTTTTGCTGTCTCGCATGCTGGGTTCTCATTACGTCTTTCTAAATTACATATATATGCGTTAGTATACTGTATTGTTGTTTTTCTTTCTAGCTTACTTCCCTCTGGATAATGGGCTCCAGTTCCGTCCACCTGAGTAGAACTGATTCAAATGAATTTTTTTTTAATGCTGAGTAATATTCCATTGTGTATATG
Source organism: Antilocapra americana (assembly GCA_007570785.1). Classification (NCBI taxonomy): domain Eukaryota; kingdom Metazoa; phylum Chordata; class Mammalia; order Artiodactyla; family Antilocapridae; genus Antilocapra; species Antilocapra americana. The sequence continues at coordinate 3,508,215 of ML663567.1, forward strand.
TACCTCAGCTTTCTTATCCATTAGTCTGTTGATGGGCATCTAGGTTGCTTCCATGTCCTGGCTATTGTAAACAATGCGGGAATGAACATTGGAGTACACGTGTATCTTTCAATTCTGGTTTCCTCAGTGTATATGCCCAGCAGTGGGATTGCTGGGTCATATGGCAGTTCTATTTGGAGCTTTTTAAGGAACCTCCACACTGTTTTCCATAGTGGCTGTACTAGTTTGCAATCCCACCAACAGTGTAAGAGGGTTCCCTTTCCACCACATCGTCTCCAGCATTTATTACTTGTAGATTTTTGGATTGCAGCCATTCTGACTGGTGTAAAGTGATACCTCATTGTGGTTTTGATTTGCATTTCTCTGATAATGAGTGATGTTGAGCATCTTTTCATGTGTTTGTTAGCCATTTTTATGTCTTCTTTGGAGAAATGTCTGTTAAGTTCTTTGGCCCACTTTTTGATTGGGTCGTTTATTTTTCTAGAATGGAGCTGCAGGAGTTGCTTGTATATTTTTGAGATTAATTGTTTGTCTGTTGCTTCATTGGCTATTATTTTCTCCCATTCTGAAGGCTGTCTTTTCACCTTGCTTATAGTTTCCTTTGTTGTGCAGAAGCTTTTAATTTTAATTAGGTTCCATTTGTTTATTTGTGCTTTTATTTCCAATATTCTGGAAGGTGCGTCATGTAGGATCCCGCTTTGGGTTATGGCAGAGAGTGTTTTGCCTATGTTATCCT